>PVHX01002197.1:0-175165 GCA_004024805.1 Geosciurus inauris | reverse complement strand
AAGGAGGGAACCCTTCCAAACTCATTCTATGAGGCAAGTATCACCCTGATTCCAAAACCAGACAGAGACACATCAAAGAAAGAAAACTTCAGACCAATATCCCTGATGAACATAGATGCAAAAATTCTCAATAAAATTCTGGCAAATCGCATACAAAAACATATCAAAAAAATAGTGCACCATGATCAAGTGGGGTTCACCCCAGGGATGCAAGTTTGGTTCAACATACAGAAATCAATCAACGTAATACATTACATCAATAGACTGAAAGATAAGAATTATATGATTTTATCAATCGATGCAGAGAAGGCATTTGACAAAATTCAACACCCTTTTATGTTCAAAACACTAGAAAAACTTGGGATAGAAGGAACATACCTCAACTTTGTAAAAGCTATCTATGCTAAACCCAAGGCCAACATCATCCTAAATGGAGAATGGAACTTTACAGTAAGATTTTTGTACACCTGAGTTTACATAGATTTACAATGTCAATATGTAAGTTTTTAAAAAACCTTTATTTTTAAAATTTATTTATGTATTTTGTATGTGGTGCTGAGGATTGAACCCAGTGCCTCATGTGTGAGGGGCAAGCGCTCTACCACTGAGCCATAACCCCAGCCCTCAATACGTAAGTTTTACTTGAGACCTTCTAAAATCATACTGGTCACGTTGCCTGACCATACTGGTCATATTGTCTGGGACTATGAATCAGGAAGCTCTAGCCAGCCTCTCTTGAATGCCCTGTTCTGCTGTGAGCCTCCCACGAATCATTTACTCAAGAGTGGCAATGGTGTCACTTGCAGGGGTAGGTTGGGAAGATGAAATGATAGAAATCTCTTGTCTTTCATGACAGGTCTGAGTGCTCCTGGTTCTAAAGCTTTCTTTGCAAGAGCAGGAGCAGCCCGGGAGCCAGGACCCTCCCTACTGCAATGACTCTTAGGCCTGGAGGCCTGAAGAGGTGGTAGAGTTGTCCATGGGCTGGCCCATTTCCACCCTCCCACTCTCTCTGCACTAGTACAACTGCTTTTATCATTTTAAAGGGCCCTACTGGGAACCTGTCCTTCAGCTGAGGTTGATCATGTGACACAACTCTGGCCAATGAGGTGTAGAGACGTCCCTGGGTGGAGCTTCTGGAAAGCTCCTCCAGGGGACTGACTGATTCAGCTCATGCCTTTTACCCCTTCTACCCGCCCCGACTTTGCTGGCCAGAAATGCTGGTAGGTGCTTCATAAGTTGCCTTGCAAGCATTTGGTTGAAGATCACAGTTTAAGGAGGATCTTAGGGCAACTTATGGAGCTGTCACATCTGCATGGACCGCCAATCTCTGGGCTTCTTTTACTTGAGGGGCAAATAAACAAACAAAAATCCAGCAACCTGATTTATTTACTTTTTCAGGCTTATTACTAGCAGCTGCTTTAGTTTCCTAAGGTAACAAAGTACCTCACACTGGGAGGCTTAGAACAACAGAAATGTATTCTCTCATAGTTCTAGAGGCTAGAAGTCCAATGTCAAGGTGTCGGAGGGCCATGGTCTCTCAGAAGGTTCTAGGGAAGAATTATTCTCTGTTCTGATGTGTAGCATAGCTGGCCAGGTTTCAGTGCAGAATGGGTGCACCAGGGAGGGAGAAGGGTACAGGGCCTTAGTTTTACCAGTAGTGAACCCTTACTCCCAAAATTCTTTAGATTTATTTTCTCAAATAAATCTAAAGAGGTTAAGGATGAGGTTAAGGATCACCCTTTAGGATATTATAGATAGCAGGACCTACCTTCTCCCCTGAAAACCCATATATACATGAAACCATTTAGTTTCAAGAATGAATTCTTGTTTGAATCAAATAAGCTCTTTCGGCTTACTTTAAGAAATCCAGGTTACAGAAATCCAAATTTAAACAAAAGGGCCCCTTTATAGAGGCTGCTAATGTTTTGAATATAAGAATTTTTATTTTACTAAGAGTACTAACCATGTAAATCCTTTCCTTAGCCATTTCCACTATGTATTAATTTAAAGTATAGTTTATGAACATTCTACCAACATATAACCTCCTAGTTAACAAGCATAGAGTTTCAAGTAAGTTGAACCTGCATGTAAAAATAGAAGAGCACCATGATGTCTGTGCTAGTTAGCTCTTCATCACCATGGCCAAAATACCTGAGAACAACAACTTAGAGAAGGAAAAGTTTATTTTGGCTCATGGTTTCAGCCTATGGTCTGAGGTGAGGCAGAACATCCTGGCAGAAGGGTATGGCTGAGGAAAGCTGCTCAGCTTATGGCAGCCAGGAAGCAGAGAGGGGAAAGTGGGGAGAGAGCAAGAGAGAAGGGGCCAAGGACAAGATATAGTCCCTGAGGGCATGTTCCCCTCTGACCTTCCTCCAATCTTGTCCCACTTGCCTAAAGTTTCCATGATCTCCAATAGTTCATTCAAATTATTAATCCACTTAATGGAATATTCTGCTAATGAGGTTAAAGCCCTCATGATCCATTTATTTCCCCAAAGCCCCACTTCTGGACATTTCTGTATTGGGATGAAGACTTTAACATATGAGCTCTTGGGAGACATTCTAGATCTAAGCTGTAACAATGTCTTTTCATGCCTTAAAATATTAAAGGAGAAATGTGAAATGTGAGAATTTCGAATGTAATGCACAATTTTCCTCGTGGAAAAAGGCAGAACATGTTACACTATGTAGAAGAAAGATCACATTGTTCATTATCAGCAGAGAGTGAAGTATTATAGTTGTTGGGGCACTGAAACTGAAGGGAAAAATGCCACATAACTAGCTACTTCTGTAGAAATTATAGAAATCTCATCACATAACAATCTATTTTTAATGAAATGTCAATACCGTAAAAATAGATCTCTAACTCTAAGGGTTAGGGAAATTGCACACAAACTGCTTCTTCAATTTCTTAAAAACTTTACTCTTTTCAATGCTAGAATAAACATGTTTTCATCTGAATGTTTTTTAAAATATTTTTAAAGTTGTAGATGGACACAATGTCTTTATTTTATTTCTTTTTATGTGGTGCTGAGGATTGAACCCAGGGCCTCACGCAAGCAAGGCAAGCGCTATACCGCTGAGCTACAATCCCAGCCCTCATCTGAATGTTTTAAGTGGCTGGTATAAAAGGTAACATAGGCCTTTTCAAGGGTAGTGGAAAGGGGGAAAAAGCAGAACTTAAATCCACCTATAATGGAGGTGAAACTGGGCAAGATACTGATTTTCCTCATGCCTGTGGGGTAGTTCCAAGTGCCTTCCTCATAGGAGAATAAATGTGAAGAATAAATGAGACAGCCCAGGTTGAATGCTGGCCCAACGACTAATCTATTGCAGAAGCGCAAAGACCAACTGCTTTCATTTCTACACGGTCACATGCCTCACTATCACAACAACCCTCCAGATAAGAACCACTGCATTACAAAAAAGGGAGTCAGTCCCAGAAATGCCAATTCTGTATTCTGAGGTCTCACAACAGGAATATGGAGGAGGTAGGGTTAGGTTTCAGATCTTTCAAACTCAGGGCCCTAACACAATGGCAATGATGTTGAGACCAAAGATGAAAAAGAGGTAGATTTGGGCACTGACTCAACTGTCCTAGATCGCAGTGCCATTTTTCCAAAGTGAACTGACCTAACTGAGGTCATCCAGCAACAGGAAGTCACCTATATGCAGAACAGACCACATGATCCTTGCTATTAGAAACCTTTCTGGAACACTGACAATGGCACCAAACATCTTGAACTTTGATGACCCTGAACTGTGACTTGTGTAAAACTAAATCTTTCAGTAAGATGGGGGTAATAACCTTTACAGTTATTGTGGGGCTTAGATGAGATAATCAAACTGCCCTACTTGTAGCACACTGCCTCACAATTATTATTATTGCTTGGTATGTTTTTTCCTTCCCTGGTACCTTAAATACCCAGGTAATTAGATTCGGCAATCTGAGGCCTTCTTCAGACAGAAATTTAGTTACCCTGACATTTGACAATCTCATATACAGCCCTGTCCCAGATTCTACAGAGGAACTGTGCAGACTGTTACAAAAGAGATGGGGGAACAACTGATGAAAAGGTAGCACATAGACAAGGAGAGGCACAACTGTCACTGGTCATTGCTAGCTTTGACTGCACATGGGCAAAGGGATGTATGTTCACTGAGAATATGCCACAGTTGTCCAAACTGTGGGAGAAGCTGGGACTGGGAGAAGACTGTAGGCATCCAATTCATCATATAGCTCCAATACTTGGTATGTATCCTGTGTATCCCTGCAAATGCCCTTCCCTTTTCTAGAAGGCTCTCCCAATCTCTGTATAACACTGCATCCTGCCTTTTCTTCAAAGTCCACCTCAAAATTCACCATGTCCAAGCATCAGTTTCCTATTATTAGACTTCTTTCTGAAAGCATCCAGTTGTTGGGCTTTCCCTGCTTCATCTCTCACTCTTAGAATCTGATGATAAGACTCGGAGGCTGAAAGTTTCTAGAAGCTGCACAGTTCTACATGGCATGTTCTAGACTCAATGTCTTCTGGTCCTGAATGTGGTACTGTGCTCACTATATTCCTACCTTTGAAAGCCCTATCTTTACTTGCCAGTTTGCTAAGATCACTGGTGCGCTGGGGAGGACTGTGGTTTGCTCCATGTGAAGCTGTATGTCTCCACAGGTATTTCTGCAAAGGTATATTCTCTCCTGTTCTCTCTAAATTTTACTTCCTCCTTCCACACATATTGAACTCAAGTTCAGCTTACACTCCCTCACATCACCTTTCCCTTAATCTATTTCTCATCAGATAGAACACAGGCGGCATGAGCAACGTGAGGTATGGGCTTTTCTGCTAGCATGAAGGCCTGCTCTCTTTCAGCTAATTCTGATCAACAATGTAGTTGAGATGTTTCCCAGGTGAATAAGTAAGGGATATTAATATGGTTAAACAGATCCTAGGCTGACAAGTGGTAGGGGTAGGAGAAGAAAAATAACATTCATTGATGATTTATTAAGAGTCAAATACTGGGGCTGGGGTTGTGTGCTCGGTGGTAGAGCACTTGCCTGGCGTGCGGGAGGCACTGGGTTCGGTCCTCAGCACCACATAAAAATAAATAAATAAAATGTTATTGTGTCCATTTGCAACTAAAAAATATTTAAGAGTTTAATACTCAGTCCGGCACTTCACATTCAGAAATTTCTAGAAAAGTAAAAAGCAGATTGTGCAGAAAATACAAAGATCCTATTTTGCATCCTGCTGCTAGAATGGCTGAAGACCCTAATCTCAGCACTGAGAGGTACATTACTTAAGAAAATCCTATGGCAAAACTAGGTAAATATATATAGTATGGCTGCCCCCTTAAGGTCAACCAGAGAAAAGAGATTTCATATATATACTTAAAATTCTATTTAGTTATTAAACCCAGTAAGATCACTACCCACCAGAGAAGTCTCTTCCTTACTAACCTGAAGGATAAAGACATCACTAAAATGGCTGGGGCCTCAGTGAGGACAGCCCCTAGAGGGGATGCTATCTGCGTGAATGCTACCATGCCAATGAGCCACGACAAGGCCCTGTGGTCACCATTCAGGACAGTTGTAATATCCACTTCTAGAAGATGGGGTGGGGGACAAAAAGGTTGGTACACTCTGAACATAGAGTAAATTTAATGAATGATTTGGATATTTTATTTTTTAAAAATGATAGGCTATGATATTCAGTTTGAGTCCTTCCTATGTGAAAGCATGTGGAAAAATGGGAAAGGACTAGAAAATCGAAAACAGACAGTATATTGAGGCAGTGTTACTGCAGTGGTGGCATCCTGGCCTAGGGAGGGATATGTGGAAATGTAGTTTGGCAAGTTTTTCTAAGTAGGTATTAGGTTGGTACAAGGAAGCTGTTGACCAACTGTTTTCATATCTTATATGAAAAAACCTGGGGGTGGGGGGACTTCAAGTAGGATAGAACAAGTTGAGAGAGGCTGAAAACAAACTTATGAATTTCAAAGAATTGCAGGCTACATGCATTGGAATGCCAGGGGAGGCAGTGAGCCCTCTGCCTACAGAGTTTAGTTGCACACAAGCCTGTAGTGTGGGGTCATGAATACATTAACAGGGTTATGAATATGTTGACTGAACTGTGCCCAAATAATTTTAAGTTTTCTTGTTTCTTCTTAACAGCTACCATGAGCAGTAGTATCAGGTGACCTGGGAGCTTGTTAGAAATGCAGAAGTTCAGGCCCTACATCAGACCCAATGGATCAAGATCACATGTTTAATGAGATCTTCAGGGGAACTGTATCCTTCTATTCTACAATACTCTGCTACCCACGATTAAATGCAGAGTTTAGAATTCTTAAAATGATTATGAAAAGCTTTTATCAGAGTGTAGCTGACAAAGAGCTGTCTGGTGATCACATTTTCCTTCTCACTTTCTCAAATGTCATTTAGTTAATTGCCTTATAGAACATTTCCAAAGATATCCATTGAAAACTGTTTTTATAAATCATCAGAAAGTAAGACTTACAAAGTTCTGACAGAGGCAAATAAACTTATTTTCAAAACTGGCCTCCTCTCTTTCAGCTAATTCTTGCATCAATATTATGACATGTGTAAAATCAGTAAAGATGTGTGCAGTAAAATAGCAGAGGATCTGAAATCCAGCTATTGATTCAAGTGTGGCCTCAGTGGAAGAATCAGTGGGCTCAGGTTGGACTCTTCCTGCTAGCTAGATGGGCCAGTCATCTTTCCCTGGCCTTAGTTTCCTCATCTGTGAAATAAAGAGCAACTGAGATAGCTTCTGGGATATTCTAATATCCTATGTGCTGCAGTACTCTCAAGGAAAGCAGGGGAAATTTCATTTCCTTTAATTAAATCACTGCATTTAATCCTTCCATTGTATGTATGAACCACCAATGAAAAGAGAAGCTGCTGGAAACCAGTGTCTAAATACCAAACAATTGAATGGAAACACCTCTATGTGGAGCAGGAGCAGGGGGGCGGTGTGGGCTTTGGAGCCCAGCAGGGTGAGTGGTTTATATATTCGCTGTAAACAGTTGGTAGCTGGGCCCAGCTGCTCATGGATCAGACCAGCGTAGGCTGCTCACCCACATGCAATTACGTGTGAAGTTCAGCAAATCGAAAAATAGCCTGAGCTTAGTGCAGAGGTTAACACTGTCAGTGGCTTTCAACTCAACTGTCAGGATGACAACAAGGGGAGTAACTATGGCAACAGAAAAATGAACACATTAAAAAAAAAGTATTCTGGCGTTGACAGGAAAAGTTTAGATTTAATTAAACACATATATTCAATTCCCGTCTCTAATCTGAATTTCAAATAGTTCAATTATGTAGAAATATTAAAATTAGAATTTTGATGAAATAAATACTCTTTCAGTTTTGGGTTCCAGAACCAAGAGGAAATACCACTAACCTGTCAACTATACTGTCCCCACAGCCAGAAGGCCATCTGAAAAATGCCATCATGTAGTTTTTTCGAGAGGCTTTTCTTTATATTTGTTCTGCTATCAGTCACAAAATCAGTTTTGAATAGTACTTGACATTTTAAGATATTTATTGCATGTCTGATGAAAACATAAGGTGATAAGGTATTCTCTTGAGATGAACAACTTAAGAGAAAATTAATTAATATCAGCAAAGGATCCAGAGAAATAGCTCTGAGGCAGTTCTCACAGCCACCTTGGTACAGTTCTGATTAAGCTATTTTTTTTGTTTTGTTTTGTTCAAAGAGCTCATACACCTAATATTTGAGCTAACACATCAAAATTCCAGCATCTTTTAAAAAACCATTTGATAAGGAAATATTCAGTTGGGTACTTGGAAATGCCATACTGGTCCCAGCTCTTCAACTAAGTAGTTGTGGGGCCTTGGATGGGTCATTACTCAGGTCTATGGGTGAAGGAGTCTCAGGTTCTTCCCGGTGAAGAGTCAGTTGGGCAAGAGTTGATTCCTGTGGAATATCCCCTGTGGGCCAGTCCTGTGCTATAATCTAAAAATATATTTTGGCAATAAACTAGCAAGACAGATATTCTTTTCTCAATTTCATGTATGAGGACATACTCGTAAGCAGGCTGAGCTAACTGACAGAGACTGCAGTAACCCTGGATCTGTCTGATCTCACAAAGGTTTGCCTCTCCTTCTCAGATACCATTCTACCACTTACAACTGCCTCCTGCCTGCTTCAAATATAGGCTGACTCTGAGTGCTGGTTAATTGCACTTAAGCTGTCCACAGATTTTCACTGATGTCTTACATTTTCCAAGCACAGAATATTAGGTTCCTTGGAAAGTCCTCTAAGCTTCCTTTCATCTAGTCAACGGCTGTTAACAGTTATTTTCATATCAAATATATTCTATTTGGCCACCTGCTTTTTTGACTTACTCTATCATGAACAGCTCCTTATGTTAATAGATTAAAAAGTATTTTAACCTTTATAAATATTGAATTACTATGTTACAGTCAATCCCTTAATGATGGATATCTCAGTTGTTAAAATTTTGATATACTTTAATAATCAGAAATAGAAAAATATCATATGAGAAAAATAGTAGGGTACTAAAATCATTCTTTTTAAAGGAAATACAGCAATTCAAAAAGTAAATCAATAGCTTCGCCTGAGTCAAGTTTTGTGTTTCCCTCATTTTCTTTAGAATCAAAGTTGCCTACAACACAGAAGTATCCTTTAATAAATCACTGCTACTTTTTACAGATAAACTGAAATACATTCTTGGCCCTGGGTCTCAGGGCCAAGAATTCTTCCTAGCACCCCACAATGCCACTTTAAAAATGCAACCATGCTATTCATATGGGGGAAAAGATATTGATAGCTATGTGAAGGGTTTCAAATGTATGCACAAAAACAAACCTAGTTTTGAGGTTAGTTGAAAACTCATAGCTGGTATGGCCTTTTCTTAATTAAAGTGTTTCCCCTCCCAGGCAATGAGACATGACTCTTTTAGTGCTGAAAGACAAAAATCAGAGCAAAAGGTGCTTGAAAATTCTGAGCTTAAGTAAAGCTGCTTTAAAAGCTGATGTGTACACCAACAACTTGGAAATCTCCTAACAGGATTTTCTAGAGTTTTAGTGAATCTTTCTCCTAATCATTTCTTTGCTTTCCTCCTTTGGTCAAAACCAAAATTAAGTAAAGCAAAGGTCACTCAAGTAGCCAGAAAAGCAGAAAACATGGATCAGATCAAAACATCGCGCACACACACACACACACACTCACTCTCTCTCACACACACATACATACTTATTTTAACATTACATTAAACCAAAATGATGATATAAAATATATTATTTATATGTAAACTATTGCTTTATTACCTCTTTTTTATGCATTTTAAAATGGAGTTCTATTAGAGAATAAGAGACCTATATAAACATAGTTCTGTATGAATTTTCATTAAGAATGACCATTAAACATTATATAAAGAGTTTAGAGGGGAGTGGAATCATATGCGACAGAGGAATCACTTCTTGCTGAGATGTGAGATTCTGCTCTGTTAGTCATCTACTGGGTTTCTCCTGTTCCCTCTTCTTGGGTCCTCAATCCCTGAAGGAGTGGTTGATAGAGCACAAGTAAGGATGAGGGTAGAACAGGGCCCAACCGGCCATTTAGATTAGCATCTTTTCAAATCCTTAAGAGTACATTTATTACTTGCTTATTGCAAATATGGTTTAAATTACACCCAATAACAACTTGGAATGAATTCATGACCCAGTGGGCTTAGAGATTTCTTGATAGGGTCTGAAGATAGTTTATCTCCAGCACATCAGAAGTGGGTCAATCCCAGCATCATGACAGTAGAAGGGTCTTGTTGGATTCTCTTTAGTTTCTCCTCAGAGGACATCTTGATTTCTTACAGTACCTGGAACTGCCATTTCTCCCCACTCACAGAATGCACAATGGCCTGCTCATAAGAGTACACATCTTATCTTCCTAATTTGTTTCCAAAGTATAGGTGCATGACACTGAAGAGTGGGAGAAGAAAGGATGTCCACAGTGCACTGAGAAATCATAATAATGTGCATGAGAAAAGCTTTTGCAAGCAGCAAGGAATTACCAAAGCAGTACAAACACAACTCAGCAGAGACCATTTCTAATACAAAACACGGAACCTTTAGAGAGGTAGAGTGGTGCCTGAAGACTTTCTAATGTGACATAGGTATGGCTAACCTATAAAATGAACTTCAAAGTTGGACATTTCTTGTAGTTCAAGAAGTCAGAAGGAAGAAAAGGTCTTACTGCACTTATGGCAGGTGGTTAAAAAACTTGTATTAAAAAACCCAGCTGAGTGCAGAGGTGTGCACCTGTAATCCTAGCTACTCAGGAGGCTGAGGCAGGAGGATGGCAAATTCAAGGCCAGCTGGGTGACTTAGTGACACCCTGTTTCAAGATAAAAATAAAAATGTCTGAGGATATAGCTCAATGCTAGAACTGGCATGCATGAGGCCCTGGGCTCAATCCCCAGTACCACAAAAACAAAAGTAACAACAAAAAAAGGGCATTATCAAAATGATATTAGTAGCCGGGTGTAGTGGCACATACTTATAATCCCAACACCTTGGGAGGCTGAGGCAGGAGGATTGTGAGTTCAAAGCCAGCCTCAGCAAAAAGCAAGGCACTGAGCAACTCAGTGAGACTCTGTCTCTATAGAAAATACAAAGCAGGGCTGGAGACATGGCTCAGTGGGTGAGTACCCCTGAGTTCAATCCTGATTCCAAAAGAAAACAACAAAACAACAAAAATTCGATTATTAGTGATTACAGCAGACAGCTGCCATAGCAAGATAGCTGATTGATCTTGAAAGCTCAATATTTCACTCTGGTTTGAGATAGACAAAATCAGTGTAGTAGTTAAGAGTTGAAATCTACAGACATATTGCTTGATTTTGATTTGATTTCAAATGTTCACTTCTATCATCTTGGGACATTTCTTTACTCTTGGTGCTTCAGTTTCATCTGTATAATGTGGATAGTAGCAGTACTACTATGGGCTGTTATGAGGATTAAACGAGATAATTCAATGTCAAGAGCTTAATGCAGGACCTAATACACAGCAACGCAAGTAGCTACTACTGTTAGAACTGTCACTGTTCCCTTGGCCAACAGTTCACTTACCAAGATGAGTGTCCATCACCTTTGCACAGTATTTGCACATGGCATCCAGGTCGTTCAATTGTCCTTGAAGGAAGGAAATCTGGGCTTCTAATTCTTCTTCCTAAAATGAAGAGGGTAGAGATATGGAAATTTAAAGGCATTCAAATAAAATCTCCAAGGTTTTCTAATTATCTAGACTTTTAAATAGACTCAATCTTCTTTCAAACATAGAACAAAAGAAAACAGCAAATGAGCATTCACCACTGCCATCACCAAATCAGAAACAGCAAAAAGGAGATTTAAAAAAATCTAAGTCATCAATATGTACAACTATAATGCACCAATGAAATAATAAAAAATAAAAAAAAATCTGGGCTATCCTTAATTGATTCTAGTTTTGTGCCAAATGCAAATGTTTGTACATACAACTTTGCATAAGGAAGTACACAAAATATCGTCAAAAAATATTTAGCAACACACATTAGGAGGGTAACTTAGATTTCAGTGAACTGCACTTCCTACACAGCTAGTACAGAAATAGTCCATTTCTTCCTCACATACACTTGGGAAACCAAGATTTCCATTTTATAAGGTGAATCTCGTAATTTTCTAGACAATTATAATCTCTTAAAAATATGAGATTTCCCAAAGCACTTAGAAAGTTTTGTCCCAGCTGGGCGCGGTGGCTCACGCTTGTAATCCCAGCACTTAGGGAGGCTGAGACAGGAGAATCGTGAGTTCAAAGCCAGCTTCAGCAACAGCGAGGCGCTAAGCAACTCAGTGAGACCCTGTCTCTACATAAAACACAAAATAGGGCTGGGGATGTGGCTCAGTGGTCAAGTACCCCTGAGTTCAATCCTCAGTACCAAAAAAAAAAAAAAAAAAAGTTTTGTCCCATCAGCCCATAAATAGCTGTTCTTGTTTCCTCTCTTGACACCACACTAGAGTTGTTTTTTTTTTTTTTTTTTTTTGTCATTTTCTAGGAAGAAGTACTCTGGGGCAAGTCATTATCTAATTGATAAAAGACAGTTCAACTGTAATAAAAAGAACAAAAAGTCTTTTTAAAATATTTTATTTGCAGATGGACACAGTATCTTCATTTTATTTATTTATTTTATGTGGTGCTGAGGATCAAATCCAGTGCATCTCATGTGCTAGGCAAGTGCTCTACCACCGAGCCATAACCCTATCCCCTAAAGTCTTTTTTATTTTTAAAGAAAAAATAATACATGCAAAATTTTTCCAAAGGAAATTTAGAAAATTATGGTTGTTTTTCTCAGAGAAAGGGAATAATCCCCATCATTTGGGATTTTTTTTTAATTTTTTTTTTTAGTTGTAGATGGATACACAATATCTTTATTTTTATGTGGTGTTGAGGATCGAACCCAGTGCCTCACGCATGTGAGGCAAGCGCTCTGCCACTGAGCCACAATCTCAGCCCTCGTTTGGGATATTTTAAGCTAAGTTAGTTAGAATACAAAGAAAGGATATTGCCAGGGCTGAAACAGGCTAGAAAATTGATCTTCCAGTCTTGGATTCTTGTCCTTTTACATAAAAATCTTGTGTTGTTAACAAGAAGCGAAGAAAAACCTATGGTGATATCTTTTTTTTTTTTTTTTTAAAGTAATCTGACATGTACATGGAAATTAACAGTTGAAAAGGTTACCTGTAGGTGTATTTCACTTTAACAATACACATATGCAGTACTGAACAGCACAGTTTTAACTGCTGCCTGAAGAACCAGTCATCAGAAACATGTGGACAACGGGTGGGCACTAAAATGCCTGACACAAAAAACAGACATAACAGCAGCTTTAAAAAGAAACTTGTGTGAACTGTCCACTGTAGGATTATGCAAGTAAAGATTAACCATGTTTTTTACATATCCTACAAAGTGCAGCAGCCTCTCCTCCTGTCCTTAAATAAGGACAAATGCCACCAGAAGCAGATCAGCCAAAGGATGATGAGGGGACTGTGGGTAGGGTGGGTGGTACCACCCTCCTAACTCTTCAGCTGGGTCATACAGGGAAAAAGGATAGGGTGTTTCTCAGTAATTTTTTACTCCTTTTTCTCTTTTGTTTTTCCACAGGCTTGAATTTCCCTGTTCTATCAGGAACTGTAAGAATTAGAAAAAGAAGGCTACATCTGCCGGTTAACTATGGTTGCCATTAGTCTCCACCTAATGGCAGAAGGTAACCATCAATTCCTTCCCTCTCTGTATGTGTCGGCTCCATCATTAGGAGATAGTATGAAGCTCCTCTCATCCCCCATCCCCCTTGAATGTGGACTGGTCTTGTGACTTTGCTTGATCTAGAGACTGCAGAAGAAGTCAAACTGTGCCAATTTTGGGCGAGTTTAAGAGGCCTGCTAATTTCTGCTTTTCCTAGAGAAGATATCTACCATGCTGTAAAGAAGTTCAGAAGAGAATACAAAAGAGAAAAGAGACCACATGGAGAGAAAGGGGCCACAGGAGAAGCACTGAGGCTCTAGACTATGAATGAAGTTTTTCTGGGCCTTTTAGCTCGACCCAGCTAAAGCCAGGCAAGTGAGTGCCCCAGTCAATACCACATTGAACAGAAAAATGGCCTATCTGAACCTGGTCCAAATTCCTGACCCATAGGTCTATGAGAAACAAGGGTGGTGTTGTTCTAAGGTACTATATTTTGGAATGGCTTATTATGCAGAAATAGATAACTGAAACAATGGTAGAATAGAAAGGCACTAAATTGGGACATGGTGTAAAGAAATTTAAGTTCTATTATTCCTGATCCTGCCATTAATAAGACATGTGATCTTCAGTAACCCTCTCATTGCTGTGGCCAAAATTCAGTACTCTGGAAGATGGGCAAATCAGAGATCCTTGTTCCTGAGGATCTTACAAACTGGTAGTTGGAAAAATAAAGTTATATAAATTATGGAGAATGCGGTAGAGTGTATGAAGGTATTACAATGAAATAAGAAACATTGCTTTGGGAATCCTGGTTCCCGTCTCTTGTCCCTTCTACAGAATAAGTCACCTTTGTTTATTACAAATAACCAACTGGGTGAGTCTACAACTGTATCAAGGTTAGGGTGTGGCAGTCTTTTAAAAGAGGGCCCAGCTGCGACTTGTGTTTCTCCTTTCAACTTAGCAATTGAGTGCTGACAGTCCAGAGTGGACAACGGGTGGGCACTAAAAACGGAATGCTTCCTAACTTAACTCTATTTACTCTAGACATTAGTTCAGTTTGGTTTCACAACTACTTAGTTCAAGATACGAAGCCCTTGGGAGCTGGAATTCCCAGGAGCCACTCCTACCTTAAGGGATTTATCCAATTTTGTTGGCTTTTTTCTCAATAGCAGGGAGGAAAGAATTTCAGAGGACACATTTTAGAGGAGATGGGCCAAGCCTGATGGGAGAGACACTGGCCAGCTAGAGAAATGTCTGTAGCTCAAGGGGTCTCTTCCTAAAAATAGTTTGCTGCTTGAGCAATAACATTATTGTAATAAAGACTGTGACAAGAACATGGCCCTCTAAATTGGGCAGTGCAAGATTTACACATGTGTGTAGAAGTCCTGAGAGCAGAGCAGCCCATGACACTTGGTGGGTGAAGATGTGGGGATATAGAAACACAAATTTCCAAGTTTCCATTTTTGCTTAGGCATCTGGTGGCAACAATTAAGGAGCACCTTGCATGCCTAAAAGCCAAAGGACTCTCAATACAGACAAAACATTTGTCTTGACATAAACATGGTAGAAAAATGGGCATTTTGCTCATTTACATCTTATTTTTCAAAGGAAAGTTTATGCAAAAGCCTGATACAAGAGCTGAGAGAGGATAGCTCTGATTGAAGCAGGTGGAAGAGACAGGAACCTCTTCCATTTTGAAGTTGAGAATCCAATATGTTATCCCTCTAAGTGTTGCTTAATCTTAAAACATTCCTCAATCCTTCAACTATCACTCAGATGTTATAAATAGAAATGGAACCACTTGTGGGCAACAGAGCAGCTTGCCATTTATTCTTTGCTATATTATATAATTAGATAAAAGAAGAGCCAAGAAACAAGGTTCTAAAATCATGGGAAGTAACCTTACCTTTCTATCTTAGCTTCTTAGGCTTCACACTCCTTCCAACTAATAATGCTTTCAACACTGACACTTCAGTCATTTTTCTGTTAAGCTGATCCTCTGTCATCAAAAATAAATGTCTGGCTATTTGCCTTGAGGTTTTATAAAATCAACTAGTCAATGTAACTAGTGTACTAGTTTTACTTGCTTATGAGTAAATAAGATACTTAAGAGAGAAGTTCTGCACCCATGTTCTGCTTCTATCACAGGCAGGGGTTGGTAGGGCATGAGGGAATTCTGGAGTAGACACACCTGGGCTCCAATCCTAATTTTTGCCAGTTACTAGTTGCATAATCTTGGCTAGGTTCCTTAGTTTCTTGGTCCCTTCACTCCCATCTGGCAGGATTGGCAGGAAAATGAAAAGAGAATACAGTGTCTAGCACAGTGGAAACACTCCATAAAGTAATTTAAAAAAAATTAAAATTAGGTTAAAGCAGTGAGATGGAATAAGTACAAAGTTTTATGATTTGCTGTTGGAAAACACTGGTTTCTTGTTTGAAGCCTTTTATGTGGTTTAGCCTAGAAGTTCAATAAGGGCTTAAGAGTAAGCACTGTCTGGGCTCTGAATAGCAAATTAACATGCGAGGCAAGAAACCAATAGAGGATTATGAAGTAGGGCCATAGGCAGACTATGCTGTGCAACATCACCAACTTGGAAGCCCTGTAGGAAAGGGCCAGAGCATGAGGGTTCCTGTACCAGGAAAGAACAGCTGGCATCCAGCCCTGTTGTAGATTATAATGGTCAAACACCGGGTTTGCATGTTCTAATACATTTAATCCTCACAGTAAACCTATTAAGTAGATTCTTTCTCTCTTCCATGAAACAAAGCCTGCTTCTCTGCCTGTCATATTCTCTGGAAGAGTATGGTAAGGTTTAGACAGCTATTTGAGAACCAAGTCACTTGGCCCACTCCTCCTCCTGCTTCCCTGTGTACACACTCTTTTTTTTTTTTTTTTTTTTTAATATCAGCATGGTCCTCCTAATGAATGACCACATATCTCAGTTTGCTTTAACAGAGATTCCCCTATTGTAATGGAGAGTCCTAACCCCAAATTTCTTACTAAATTGTTTTCCTTCAAAATCGTTCAGTATAATTGGCTCTACAGTTTTGTTGTTTGTAGAATGATTTTAATTTTGACTGAATGATTGGAAGAAATAGCTTTTCAAATTTGCTTTTAAAAAGTGGTATTTCTACCATTTCCTCCCAAACAGATGATGTGTCATATACTTTTAAAATTATTATGTAACTCAGTTTATTATATAGATTTTATATGTTAATTTCGTTAAATGCTTTAACATCTTTCTGCTGTTTTTGGTTAAAAATAGAATAAGCTTTGGTATTTCATTACTTGTTCACGTATTCATCAATTTACTCAACCACTGTATTCATTTGCATTGTGTTAGGCCTTGTGGAAAATACAGTAATGAATGAGATGCGGTACTCTGACTTCTACAAGTTTAGAAAAAGGTATGGTCTGTATGTAAAGCCAAAAAGGGAGGAATGATGACAGAATGAATTGGACATTACTATCCTATGGACATATATGATTACATGACCAATGTGATTATTCATCATGTACAACCAGAAGAATGAGAAGTTATACTCCATATATGTATGATATGTCAGAATACATTGTACTATCTATAACTAATTAGAACAAATAAAAAAAGAAAAGAGCATTCTATACAAGAGATGAAGAGAAGGTCCTTCTTAAGTCTGGGAAGAGAAGATAATTTCCAGTTATAGATGTGGAAATGAAAAGCACATTTTTCTCGAAGAGGTCACATTTTCGAGGGGTCTTAAAGCAGAAGTGTCATAGGGACTTAGAGCAGCTGCCTTTGCTAAAAGCAGTGACTATTCAGTTAGGTCTGCAGATGTCTCATGGATAAGTGAAAGTGGGATAAAGCTTGGCAACTCTGCCTTCACCTTCTGTCTCTTTTATTACCTTAAACTTTGGGTCAGGTCTCTGCTCAGCTCTGCTTGTAAGCAGGTTAATCATTAAGGAGAGTTCATCTAAAATCTAGTAATACAAGATTTATTAGTCCTAAATTTAGCTAACCTATCTTGTCCTCCTTTAAGATTGAGGCAAGGTTCACAGTGTCTTGTTTCAGATCCCTGGAATGGTGCCTAGAGATCTTTAGTCCTTGTCCTATACCTTCCAGGAGCAGCAGGAGGCAGACATACCACCCCATGAAGAGCAATCATTGCATGGAAACTGGACTGCCCCTTTCCAGGGTCACAGGTCTGACAGATAAACATTCTGAGTAGCAACTGGAAATTGCCCCCTCAAGCAATAAGGACCTCTCTGGAGCCACCTCGCAGAACCAGATCTGAGACAATGATCAACCAGAACACAGTTTGAACAAGACTGCTAAGTTATCCCAGTTTTCCTCTATTTAAAATTAAAGCTCCAATCAGCAACCTGAAGACAGGACTGAGATGCTGGATCTCATTTTGCCTTCCCAATGTGGCTATACTGATTAAAGTTCTTTTCCTGTTTTTCACCATTCTCTTTCTGGTTGATTTTTGGGGCGAGTGGCCAGACCTGGTTGGTCGAGGTCCCTGGAGTCAGGCCTCTGGCCTAGGACTCTGATAACAGGAGGACTTATGTCAGAAGAAATGATAAGAAAGGATGTTTTAGAATGCAGCTGCCTGGTACCTAAAAGAGTAGAAGCAGCAAAGTGTGGTATGTGGGCAAAAAACAAGTTACAGAGTTGAGCTGGCGTATTGGGGACAGCAGGAGTTGAGGTTTGGCAGAGAGGCTTTCCTTCCTTTCCTACTGCATTTTTCCTTCAGATAATTACATTTTGGGGCTCAGGGCTTGACATGTAGTGGGGTTGGTGTGTCAACACCATGCTTACAGATAATGATTCTTGCAGCAGCAGTGTCTCTGCCCTAGGCACCGGGGTAGGAAAGGCACTGGAGTGCAGTTCTGCTCAGCTTCTAAGCGAGTGTCCTCAGATCACAGAAGCAGACGAGGGAACCAACACTGATACAGGAGGCAGGAGCAGGCTAAGAATAGCAGCCAGCAGACAGGAAAGACACCCTGTCTTTCTTGAGCAGATGGGTGAACAAGAAGTGGGAAGTGAAGGAAACGGAAAGTCTCGAGGAGGAGGAGGAAGGCCAGGGATGTTCTGAGGAAGCTGTGGTGTACACAAGGGCAAAACACACGCGGAGTGAATGAAACGCAAGCCAGAAGCATATGGTAACGGCAGGGGAAGGTACCATCAGAAAAAAACGGAAGAGGAGCACAAAGAAGACTTTTAAGGGAGTATAAAAATAAGTGGTATGGGTATGTAAAGCAGCACAGCAGTGCTGGAGAACAAGCTGTTACATGAATCACTCGCCCTAGAATCAGTATACCAGGCCTGCTGTTTATCATCTCTGCCACCCAGACCAGACAGCAAAGCTCTTTAAGCCTGACTATGAGACGGTGATAACAGTTTCTGCCTCATATGATTGTTGGAGGATTAAACTGCATGAGCTTTTCCAGATGAAATGCTGTGCACAGTGCTACACATGGCAAATACTTCATAAAGGTTAATTTTGTTGTTGTTGTCACATTAAGGATATAATACTAGAAAGTTATTCTAAGGAATCATGGATGCAAGTAAAAACATAACTCCTAGGACACTCACCACACATGCAAGTGTAGCACACACACACATATGTACCCCACATAAATCCTAAGTGTCTAATGAGAGTAACTTAGGTAAACTGTGGTAAATCCATAAACAGAATGCTATGTAACCTTTAAATATGTTCTTGTAGAACATTCAGAAGTAATATATATTAATTGGGAAAATAGGGTGCAAAGTAGTAGGTAAAGAATTATTGTGATTTTGAAAAAAAAAGTGTAGAAAAAAATCAGTGTTCCAAGAGTGTACACTGATTATTCGTCAAATGGTAGGATTATAGGTTTATTTTTCCCTTCTTTGTCTCCTCCTCCCAGATTTTCTACAATGAAATTGGATATTTTCATAAGAAAATCAAATTAGTATGCAAATAACATAATAGAGAAAAAATTTTAAAGTAAAAGTGATTACCAAGAAGAAAAAAAGAGGTTTGTATTTTAAAATGACCAAATCAATTCCAAGTCAAATTCTAAACAACTTTATTTTCTAAACAATACTAAATATCAAGAAAAACATAGGCAAAATAACTTGTGTAAAAGGTAAATATTTACAATATTTTGCCCAATGTTCAAACCCTGAGTAGCACTTTTATGGTAAAGGGCTTCCTTCTACACAATTGAAATAGGGATGTCAATGGACATTATTCTTTATGGGGTGTCTAGTGTGATTATTAAAGGTACTTAAAAAACAGATGCTTACCAAATTTCCCAGTAAATAAAACTTCCTATTTTCATAAGGATGAAAACAAACATGTTAAATATGAATTTAGAACTGAAAATCTAAGCTCAAGATGTATAATTTATGCTGTCAAACCATTATTTCAAAGTTGGAAATACCTTTAAAGATCATTTATTTCAACTTCTTATTTTAATAAAAAAAAGCAACTTTAATGTGGCTAGGTAAGTGTGTGTGGTGGTGCAAGTGCCTTTGGTTCCAGCTATTCAGAAGGCTGAGGTAGGAGGATCAGCTGAGACTAGAAGTTCAAGGCCAGCAAGGTAACAGAATGAGACCTCATTTCAAACAAAACAACAAATGCATATAAAATATATTAAATATATACACACATATAAAACATATACATATATGCATGTACTTATACACATACATACATACACCTGTATATGTATGGTCAGACAGCTGGTAAACAGTAGGACTCACTCTAGCAGGCTTCCTCTTTCTCAACCACTGAGACACTGTGGAGTCCTACCCCAAGACAAGCACTACCAGGGACACTGGTATTGTCTGGAGAGGACAGGTCTTCATGACAGCCATTGAGACCCTCTCTCCACCTGTGATCTGCTGTAATGGTGACTGATGCTGTTCCTTCCTGCTTATTCTGGCCCACAGTAGAGACACCAGAACCAAATCTAACAGTATCTGTATTACTTTTCACTCCTTTAGTTTCTTTCAGCAAACTGAAGAAAAACCACTCAAGAGTACTATTTCCTTCATAATTCATGATAGTTAAGTCAAGGAATGGGTGCCTGCTGATAGATAAAGAAAACATGATATGTATACACCGTGGAGTATTATTCAGCCATAAATAAGACTGAAACTATGTCATCTGCATGAAAATGGATGGAACCGGAGATCCATCAAAGTTAAGCAAAATAAGCAGACTAAGAAAGATTAAGCATCACATATTTTCTCTTGTGTGGAATCTAGGAAGAAAAAAACCCAAAAAAGTTGAGGGGGACTATTAGAGAAGAGGAAGGGGAGACAAGGGGAAAGTTATAGGGGTGCATATGATTGAAGTATGTTATTTTCATGTAGGAATATGCCATATGAAATTTATTACTTTGTATAATTAAAATGTTTACCACAAAGAATATTGCCTTACAACAAGTCAAGTTAAAAAGTGCCTGCCTTAGAAACTGGGGTGGTTAGGTAAGGCCTGGTTAAGGATTTCACCAGTCCAGCTCCTCTCTGATCCTGTTGCTTCAGCTGGCCATAATGGATGGTGACCATCCCCACTCCTTCTCTGTTATGGTGCAACTGGAGTAGCAAGGCAGGTCCACAAAGGGAAGTATGTGGAGAAACAGTTTTCCATGTACAAAATTTGTCTATCAAACTGCAACCTGACTGAGGTCATATCTCTGGGGTTGACCAATTATATATCAAATCCACATTCCCTTCATTGGTTTACATGTGAAAGAATTCCAAATCTCTTTTTGAAGCCAGGTATTGGCAGGTTAAGATAATTAATTCATATCACATGCTTGCCATGGGTTGAACATAGGGGATATTTTTATATTCCAATATATGTATTTTGGTTTTCATACATGGTTTATGGCTCACAACTCCTTCCCCAAGGCAGGCCATGGACATCAGAATTTCCCTTTTTCAGTGCAGGTCACAGCAACACTAATGTTCTGCATAGAGCCAATGAGAGTGCTGGAACTTGTAGGCCTTCCTGGGGTTCCCCAGTCTATTAGCATTAGATATGCAATGAAATCTCTACCCAAACCCAAAAGGGCAAGGTTCAAAGACCTTCCAGGTATCTGGACACATGCAGGATCTCTGGGCGCTCCATGTCCTTTCTTCCATACATTGCCCTTTGCATCTCTTCATCTATGTCCTTTACAACATCCTTTATTAAACAAGTTCTGTGGCTGCTGAACCAAATTACTTAAACCCCAGGAGAGAGTTTCAGGAACCTTGAATTATAGCAGGTTGGTCAAAAGCACAGGAAAAACCACTTGGGACTTGCAGTTGGTATCTGGGAGAAGGCAGCCTTGGAGAATGAGCCCTCATCTGTGGAAGCTGATGCTGTCCCCAGGTAAATAGTGTCAGAACTCAACTGGAAAACACCCCACTGGTATGTGCTGCTGCAGAACTGCTGGCTTGTTTGCAGTGGGGAGGACTTTCCACACCGTTTGAGGACACAGAAATCTGTTGTGCTGACTGTAGCATAAGAGCAGAGGAAAAACATACTCCAGCCCCGCAACAGAGATGGATTTAAGTGTTTTAAAAATAGAACGTTAAGTTCGCAAAATTAACAAAAAGAAATTTCTTTTTTATTCAGCTGCCTCTCATAATTTTTCTTGAGGCAGTTAAAAAAATCCTAGTTTCTTACCCCACTTTATTCTTTGGCTCTTCCTGATAAAGCAAAAACTTCCCAGTGCCTGAATGTGACTAGTGACATTTTTTATAGATGGAACTTAACATAGCTCTGAGCCTCAGTTCTCTCACCTGTAAGATGGGAGGTAATTACAGCAGTGACCTCACAATGTCTTTTGAGGATTAAAGAAGCCAATGCATTTAAAAATTCTCAGAATGAAAGAAACACAAGGAAAGCACTCTATAACTCTCAGCACTAAGCCGTCATCTACAAAAACATGTTCAGACTAGGACATATTTGAAGCTTGCTTTATATGGAGAAAATCTCATTCCTGATTTGATAGTCAATTAATCTTGGACTAATTCTTTTCAATCTTTAATATGCACAAAATCGCTTGGGTACTTTGTTAAAATGTGGGGTCTATTTTAGCAGGTCTTATTTAGGCCGGGATTCTGCATTTCTAACAAGATCTCTGGGGATGCAACAGAGCTACTTCATGGAACACAATTCAGATAGTAAGGATTTAGATAAATCATCTTGTGCCCTCCCATTTACTTCTAAATACAGTTTGCAATCCTTCTGGGAAGGTTGTAAAATGCTATCTCCCTGCTTAAAGACAGTTTTAACAGATGGCTGCACAGTTACATGCATATTTGGTAACAGTCCAAAAGACCTCTTCTCAACACGGAGTAGGATGCAAGGAGGAGAGGAGGAGGGTGACAAACTTCCAAGAGAGCTTTCCAACCTCTGTGAATCAGTTCTATTCATAGTGGTTCCATTAGTTTATTTAGAGCTAATTTTTGGACCCTTAGGCCTCAACTTATTCTACTGTAAACACAAGTACCTGTAAATTATTACAAAACACAAATGAAATATAAATTTTGTTGGATTACTCATGTTCTTTTTTGTAATTTTTGATAAACAGAGGCTGTGTGTAAGTATCAGAGAATAAAAGATGCTTCTCAAACATGAATGCAATGAAAATAAAATGGTATAGCATGTCCATAATTTATGGTAAATTCATTCCTGATTTTCTGAAGGAATTTTTATTTCATTTTATTTTACTTTTTGGTACTGGGGATTGAATCCAGGGGCACTTTAACACTGAGCTACATCCCCAGCCCATTTATTTATTTATATTTTTTATTTTGGGATAAATCTTGCTAAGTTGCACAAGGCCTTGGTAAATTGCTGAGGTTGGCTTTGAACTTGTGATCCTCCTGCCTCAGCCTCTGGGATTACAGGCGTGTGCCACCATGCCAAGCTCCTCAAGACATTTTTATAAAAAAATCATAATTAGTAATATTAAGAACTTTTAGCCTTTACAAACATGCTTTTGTACCTCTTGCCATTCAACATTGTGAGCTATTTTAATCTAACTTTGCCTTTTCAGAAGTTGCTTAACAAGAAATAGAATAAACACAGAAGACAAAATAAATGCCAGAAAATAGGATCATGTGCTACAAATTTGACAGTAAACTGAATAAACTTACAATCCTGGATTAAATATACTAGAAACTGAAATTAAATCTTTAAGACTGACCTTACGTGAGTATGATGAAAGAATAACACCTCACTTACATAGTTACAAATGATATTATTTGTAAAAGTCCTATAACTATTTTAAAATAAATAAGTATATGCACATGGTATATCCTGGCATTCTTTGCCCTGTAAAAATTTAAGAGGTTTGAAATTTAAGCACAGTTGTTAAGGCAATATCCTGTCTTTTGAACATTTTATCTGGGAAGAAGGAAGACCCACTTATCAGAGTTCAAATGGCATTGGTAAAGAAATGTCCCCATCTTTTGGACTGTCAGGTTGTCATCTCTGTGTTGTATTTTTGTAACTAGGCAACCTAACCAATGTTTTGTAAATCCACAAAAGGATCTCTCTCCTCCACCAAGCCAATTAGCACAGATGTGACTCTATTAGACTAGGGTCTTTCCTCCTCTCCACTCACATGGAATCAGACCAAAGGATGAAACCCACACAGCCAGCCCAAGACCTCTGGCTAAGTTTCTCACAGCGTTGCTGGCTAAGCAAAACCATGTGTGAACTCTCCTTTGCTGTTCCTGCCACCAAAAGTAGGTGTCGGCACAATGCCTGACCCTGACAGAGGGTCTTGGCCAAGGTTATTTTACTTATGGCCAACCTGATGTGAGGATGACGTGTGACACTTGTATAGTCATTCTCTGAAATAAACACCCCCATAATATAATAAAGGCAAACAAAAAAACTATCTTGCATCAAATTCAAGTGGAGAATCAAGCAAGGTTTAAGAAAGATTTCACAACTGGTAAAGGAAACAAGTGCTGAAATAGCCTTAATATTTCTTATTTTTAACATAAATACCAATTCTGAGACTTTGTGAAAGAAAAATAATAGGTGTGAAGGAGAATTACCTGGCTTATTCACATGCCAATCATACTTTTGTTAATTCATCCTTTAAAGTAATTTATAGAAACTCCATCTCTCACTAAATAGCAAAAATTCCTATTAGCTTTTATAAATGGTTGGAAATACTGCTTGCCCTAAAGAACACCAGAGTAAGGCCTAATAAAGCTGGACATATGCACAATACATAAAGCTTGCAACATTACTTATTTATTCCTAAATGCTCACTGAGCACCAGTGGTGCCTGCAAGAGCCTCATGGGTGAATACAAGCAATCTCTGCCACTGGAAGTGGGGGTAGCATCTGCAGGCTAAGCAGAGGACCCTCACTCAAGATGCTGCATCTCTAGGTGGGGAAGGGTCTGGAATCTGCAGCCTATCTAGAGCCCCTACTACCTAATGACAGCACTGATTCAGCTTTCAGATGGGAGCAGGGACGGTGCTTGGGCTGACTCGAAGGAACTCTTGAGTTTTGTGGCCACGTGAATCATTTGGGTCAGAAAAGACAGTGGAGGAAAACAACATACAATTATGAGAGCACTTTTGGTTTGAGGGAACTAAACAGCTGCACATTCCTCAAGGGCTGGGAGTAGCTGGAGGGATGATTATGAGGCTCAACAGGGCAGGATCACCCAGGTCCTATAGGCCACGCTTCACAATTGAAGGGTTTATCCTAGGGAGAAAAGGAACCTTGCGGAATTCTGATAGGAAGTGAGAAATGGAGGCAAACATACTCAATGAAGAAACACTTTTGATGTATGTGACCATTATAAAATGGATTTCCCTTAAAATTCTTAATTAACATGGGCCTATTGTTTGCTGAAATGAGAACAAAAATTATACAACATATTTCTATATTCTCACTCCTCCAACACATCAAATTCAGAAGCTGCATGCAACTCAATATAGAGTCCATTCTGTTGTAATGCTTGTTTAGACAATGAATTTATTACAATGTATTAGGAAAAACTGAGACACTTGAACTTCATGTTTGTTTATGTACCATTTCATCCTCAGGACTAGGGGACTCGAGAAAACTGCATATAGCTGAACGCAGGCATACAAAAAATTTCTACATGCACATACCCCAGATATATGCCAGATGCCTTGGCTCATCATGGGTCTTATGGACTGGTCCCCCAACCCCAATCCATTAGATTCCAAATAACTCTTTTCACCACTTCACAGTAACTCACAAGCTATTATTAAATTCTTACCTTGTTTGATGTGCTACTGATGAAGTTCACTGAGTGTTGTGCCCCAATCCCACGAGCCCTGTGGTTTAATAACCACCCTTAGAACTGACTATTCTGAAGATGGCTGTTCATCTAAAGATGAATACATTCCTGACAACCAGACTTACATTTTTTTTCCCACAAAGGTAACTGCAGAAAAGCTTTAATCTAGACCTTATGGCAGCACTCAGAGTTAACTAAACAGAAGTGCTGTGCATTCTAAACTGATGGGGCATTATTCTGTATTCAAGGCCTCCTTCAATTTTTGGACCTTGCATTAGTGGGTACATATATGTATGTGGGCAAGTTTCTGATATACTTTACAATGCCTTTCCTTGTCAAGAGAACCCTTGAGGTATCTGAAGGTACAGAGGAAGGATTCAGGTAAATGTTACAAACAGTCTTCCCTTTGAGATGGCTTCCAGGAATACAGAGGTGATGAAAATTAAGAGGTAAGAGTGATAACTTGGAGGTGATCCTACATGCTGGACTGAAAGGCCCTTTCAGCAACAGGGATAAGGATTTGGTTTATTTAATGATATCAGGCCATGTTTAAGAGTTATCACAGAAGCAGAATAAGAAAGATAAGAAACCAAAGCAGAACAATAAGAATATACATTTTAAAAAAATTGTTTTTAGTTGTCAATGGACTTTATTTATTTATATGCAGTGCTGAGAATTGAACCCAGTGCCTCACACATGCTAGGCAAGTGCTCTACCACTGAGCCTCAACTCCCGCCCAAAACAATAAGAATATTAAAGGTGACATAAAACTGGAATAAATTTAATTTTCATAAAGCCAGGAATGAAAGAGCCTAGTTCTGGGTCTATAAATGAATGATAGTAGAGATGGGAGAGAAGGAAGCTTCCTCTTTTATAACTGCTTTTCAAGTCAAAACATTTTTTTATTTCCTTCTCTCATTTTCATATATAGCCTATAACATTCTAGGATTTAATACAAAGCCAGTTTGTTCTTGGTTTATTACAAACATATTTTGAGTTACTGATATTAAAATTCCTATTTACTGACCAAAGTAACCTTGGAAAATGACATTCTTACTAGAATGAGGAGGCTATAGATAAAAGAGTTGGTAAGAATTCTGAGGGAAATCATCTCAAATAAAAAGGATGCTTTGGGAATTTGATTATCTTATCTTTGGGTGATCCATGTATTTAAGACATTAAAAGCTTTTAGTCATATTGCAATGTCAGGGATAAAAAGAATCTTTTTCCCCCCATATATTTAAAAAAATTGTGACCAACTGCATTTTATAAGCAGACCAATACCCCATACCAAGGTCAAACTTACGTTAGCCAAATCCACTAGTCTAATCAAATACAACTATAAGAAAGTTAATCAGATGCATTTGTAACAACAGACATGCTTATGTAAAGGATTAATGAGGCATTATAACAGGAACTCAGAGAGGCTGCTTTTGCTAAAGCAGTGAGTGACTCTTAGGACTGCAGATACCTTATTGGGTCGCTAAAAACACGATGAAGTTTGGCATCGCTGCCTTCATTTTGCATTTGTTTCCTTTACTACCTAAAACTTTGGGTCACATCCTTGCTCAGCTCTGCACACAGGCATTTTAATCACTTAAGGAGTGTTCAAAGTAGTACAAAGTTTATGAGCTCTAAATTTACTTATTCTAACTCATCCCCTCCCAGACTGAAGCCAGCATTTACAACATCAGACCTCTGCAGTGTTGCCTAGAAATCACCAGTCATCGTCCGTTCCAGGTCCAAGAGACACATCCTGAGCAACAAGTGGAAATTGCTCCTTTGAGCAATGAGGATTTCTCTAGAGCTACTTTGCAATACCAGAATGGAAATAATGATCAACCAGAAGACAGTTTGACCAGGATTGCTAATTATGCAGACCTCTCACCGCCTGCATCAAGCTTCCTTTATTTAAAACTAACGATCCTATCAGCACTCTGAAGACAGGACTGAGATGCTGGATCTCACTCTGCCTTCCCAATATGGCCACACAGATTAAAATTTCGTTTCTTGCTTACTATCTAAGTTTATTTCATCATCACTGCCACAAGACAGAAAAGTGATGAATTTTCCCAACAACTGCAGTCCCCTTTTTACTAACCTAAGGCATTCATTAATCTAAAGCATGAATTTAGGGAAGGTCATTCCCTTCCATAGCAGGACATGTGGAGTGGATATTTCTTTTGTGCAGAGGGGAAAAAAGGACAAACATGGCCCCTGGACCAGGGTGTGTTGCTCAGTGAACACAACGTGGCTGGGTTCTGCCCCCATAACCTGCCCCTTTCTCCCATGCATCAAGCGTGAGGTTCCCCTTAGACTGCAGTACTTCCAGGTATATGAATTCCTGTCACATGGACCTTGTGACAGGAAGTAAGGAGGAATAAAAGCAGAGTTCAGGGAGAGAGAGGACGCTCTGGCAAAGGTGCCCAGCCTCCCACACACTCTCTGGGCATAGGACTTCAACTTAGTTATGAGGATCAAACCTAAAGGAGTTCCTTAGCTTTAAGGTTTCAGGTGTAAAGTGAAGGCCACCAGCTGATACATGTCCCCTCCCTTACTGTTCAGCAGGTCTAGAAGTCCTTTGACAGGCCTAGAATTCTTCTGGATTAAAATTATAATCTCTTGAGAAAGCTAATGTAGGTGTTTTAAAGAATAAATGATGGGGTGCTAGGAATTAAAGTTCTGAAAGCAGGCAGACATTGTAGGGAGGGTGATAATACCACTGGGGGTAGGGGCAGGGAGACAGCATTATAGAAGCCACAATCTGGCCTCTGGCCTTCCTTGACTTCAGTCTGCACAGGATTAAATCAAAGCCCTCATTTCCTTCTAGGCCATGCACATGTGCATTTTAGGGCACAAATAACTGACTCCAAGGTAATGCGGTATTGAAAGAATACATCAACGTCAAGTTTCCAGAAAGGTCACCAGAGGAAGCAAATGTTATCAACAACATATTTAATTTAGCATGACTCAAAACCACAGGATTTTCTGGCCAGGCATTGTAAATATATGTAACTGTTTTGCTTGAGTTCTTCCCAAGCCATACGCTATGCCTCCTAGGCAGTATTCAGCATGAGCACAATCTCTCATTTTTGCATTTTATGGAGATGATGAAGATAAAGACAAATGATGGAGGAAGAAGGCCCCCATGAGGAGGATGGGTGTCTCATTTGCCTCGAATGTTCCCACAGTGAAGGTGCACTACTCCACTGACTGGGATTCCGCTTCCACAGGCTCCTTGGATGTTTTGGTTTAAACCAAATTACTCAAGCATAAAGAAGCAAAAAGGTTAGTTGTAAAAAACATGCTTATAAAAGCTAAATTGAAATGTCATGCTAAAAACTGTGGAAAACTGAGAGCTTCTGATGATGTTCCTTTTGCTGTTTGTGTTACTTTACATAAACTGGGTAAGGTGACTAGATAGAGATGGAAGAACTCTTCCACAAAGATATAAGGTCTACCCTCCCCGACCTTGAGCTAATTCATTGGCAGACTGTGAAAAAGGTTAAAATAACTATCTAACTGTCATAACTTGGCATCAGATTAAAATTCCTACCATGAGATTTAAAAGAAGCTAGAAAAACTGATGTCTGAACTCATATCTGCTCATTTCAGTAAACTACATTAAATGGGAATGTGCTGCAAACAGTACTGTATTTTAATCCAGTTATCATTAACATTATTAATTAAATGATGAGAGATTACCAATATGGATTTAAGCATTTAAAGATCCTATATGACTAGATGAATTCTAGAGGCCAGCTTTCAATTCCACCCAGAAGCCCATAAAAAAATCCATTGTGAGTGACACTTTCCACATGTGGTCCTAGGAAGCATATACATCATTGACTTAAAATCTGATAACTAGGAAAATTTTGGTGTCCTGGGAAAGGTACTCTGTTCCATTCTTTTCTAACTACCAGTCTAATTCAAGTGGCTTGAAAATCCACTGCTAAAACATGACTGATTACAACAAAACATTTGCAAAAGCAAATGTTTCAGGGGAGGATGAGAGAGATTAATCTGTCAGTTAATTGCATACTAAGTTATTGGTTGCCTTATCATATCTGCCTACAGCCTTTTCACACAGTCATGGGTTTCTCTTAACCTTTCTCCTTAAACATAGGTTGGTTTAGGAGTGGGCATGGGGATTTAATTCTGGCCCATAGGATGGGAAAGAAAGCCTACTGAGGATTTCCCAAATATTGTCTAGAAGAGGGGTGTGTGTGTGTGTGTTTGTGTGTGTGTGTGTGTGTTCTATATTTATTGCTCATATTAGCGTTTAACCATATGTCTTTTGAGTAAATGAGATTTTTAATTTAGCTTAATTACTTAACTTTCCTCCTTCCCAGTTTCACTGTAAGCATCTTATCTTATATTCCTTATACAGATATAATGTTTTAAATTCCAGTTTCTGGAATATGGCCAGAAGCAGATTAGGTAATAAGTTGTCTCTACTTCCATAGATAAGAGTCTACTTATAAACCTGATACTTTGTTATTCTGTCATGATAAAGAATAGACCAATGAATATTATAAGATTAAGTCCTATTAGTATGACCATGACATATGTTCAGACTACTAAGTGGCAGGGGTTATAAACACACAGGGTGAGCCCCTCAGAAGCACTAGGAGCCCTTGGGTGGTGGGTTCATCATTATGCATCCTGTGTTAGGTAGGTATTTCTAGCTCAGGCAGTTTTGATTTTCTGTCCTTTCTAGAGGATTCTGAATCATGGATACTTTCAGGTCCTTGGAGATTGATATATAATTATCACAAACAGCAAAATGTCTTGCAGTTCTTCAGGAATTAAAAAAAAATCCTGGGCGGGGGTTGTGGCTCAGTGAGAGAGCACTTGCATAGCATGTGTGAGGCACTGGATTTGATTCTCAGCATCGCGTGTAAATAAATAAAATCAACATCCATGACAACTAAAAAATATTTTAAAAAATCCTTACTGGCTGATGTGTTTAAATATTAGAACTTATTCATGAAAGTCAATTTTAGAGTTTTCTTTATATTCATTATCTTCCTTATTCTTTAACCTTAGCAAAGATACCATTAGAAAACAATTTGGCAACAATCATAAAACATGACTAACAGCACAAAATCAAGTAAAAGTTTACTTAGTAGTCAGATAAACGACCTAAAAATACATTTCTAGGAAACTTAAGTATTGGATATCACTTATCATGTAAAATAAAGCATAAAATATTAAAAGTATCAAAATTTTCCATTTTTCTTAAAGACAAAAAAAAAAAAAAAAAAACCAACAAAACAACAACCAAAAAACAGAGCATAATTAATTTAAGTTGAATTATGTGAGCCTCAGAGGCTCTTCTGGGAAACAAGACAGAATGAAAACTGACTTCCTGAATAAATACCAATCTTTAAAACCATGGTACTATGGGTTGTGAAGGGAGGCCAATTTTTAAAACTTTCTACTACTTTGTTCACAGTTCAGTAAAGAAATTTAATCATGTCTTTTATAAACATATGTACAAGGCTTGATCTGTTACCTCTTTAGAGTTTTAGTTGAATTTGGTCCTCTCATATTATATGGCCAAATGCATCTTTATTAAAAGAAGATAGCCTGTGAATTATAGGAGGTTTTATATGATACACAGGAAGGAAATACTGAGAGGGAAAAGTTCTGCAACATAACATGTGATGCTCGTCTAGGATATATTATACCTATATTGATTTTGAAAATCATTTCTCAAAACACTTATAAGTGGATTTCACTACAAGTTACTACTGGGTTATCTTTGGTTTTATGTCAGTTTTCAACTGCTATTGTAGCTTTTTGCTAATTGACATCAACACTCTTTTGATGAGGACCACTTTAAAAGATCAATTAATGAAATCTTGAAATCTGAAAAGCATCATATAGTTTAAGGCCAGGGAGATCCAAAGTAATATGTCTTTGTTTCAATTTATGACCAGTTTGTTGGTATGAGAAACTAATTATGATGACTTAATAAGAAACTATCTTGAGCTTTTTCAAGGACACTGAATACCCCTTCTTCACACCAAACTGAGCTGGAAATGAAAGCAAGGATGATGGGTACCCAGTATCAGGCTTGTTGACACTGACACTACTCTGGTGGCAGTTAAGTAGCTCACTCCCATGGGAGAATGATTCCCAGCTGTGGGCCTGAGCATTTTTCAACTATGTACTGTTAGGCTGTGATAACCATCAATCAAAGCTTACCCCTCACACATATTTCATGTATTTACTGGGCTGGCAGGAAGATTTTGATCTTTGTGTCTGAGAGATTTTTGAGTGGTGGAGGGTTTTGCAGTGGCAATACATGTGTATCACACTTCTACTCACAATTCATCGGTCAGAACTAGTCACATGACTTTGACAGATCACAGGGGACAAGGAAGTCAATGGCAAAGAACAATGACTGCCACACACTAATAAAATAATACAACTACTGTATTACTTTAAAAACCATAGCTTTCTTTTGAAAATTTCTGCCCACAGATTAGGAAATATTAAATTTTGAATGATCACTTCCATTCTGTCTCTTGGTTTGCAGCATATCTATGTAGGGAGTTAGACTTACCCTATTTCTATTTTTGCTCAACTTCTCAGTTTTATGTTAAAATATCAAGAGAAGTAATTAATTTATGTTGTAGACTAATCCATATGCTACCAAAATATAATAGAATGCAAATGAAACATGTCTCCATATGCCTTTCTCATTTGTTATTCCTTTATTCTGGCTCTTCACATACATGACTCTTCACACAGACAGCTCTTCTAATTTATTATGCCAATGCATTCTATTTTTGTTGTAATTTTTAGTTATTATTTTAAATCTAAGACACATATGTAACACTGAAGAGTCAAATGGTTCTATATGGCCTGTTATGAAAGCCCCACCCTCCGCTTCCTGTTCCCAGAAGCAACCACTTTCAATTCTTTTACTTTTTTTTTTTTTTTGGTTTGATTGGTTTTGTTTTCCACTTTTATACTGTTAGTTTGTATTTTTACTTCTTAATTTTTTAAGAGTATTCTGCACTATTTTCCCACTATGGAAGGAGATTGAGCTTTACTGACCATCACCTTCCTGCTCCCTCCTTTCCCTGTGTAAACATACAGTTTACACACACCTCATCTGTGTGTGTGCCTAAAGAAAATTCTTCCAATCCCCTGCCTGATGGGTTGAGCATATTGGTGCCCAGGGAAGCAAGAGGAGGAGCCTGTGTGTGCATGTATGTGTGGGTGGTCGTGTGGTATCCTCAAATTTAAGACTCAAGTATATTCATCATCCCTTTTCCAGTAGAGTAGTCCCATAGTGGAATGTGCCTGATGCTCTGTTTTATACTTATCTGGAAATTAAACTTCTGGTCTTCTACTTGAGTGAGGAAAGAAATTGGATTCTTCTTGAAAACACTTGCATGAATTACCATCCCTTCAGTTCTTCCTTCATCCTCATTCGCAGTTCCTGAGCTCCTGGAGGATTTTACAATCTAAATTTACTTGCTTCTTGGGTTTTACCTACTACTGACTTAGGGCTGAGCTTGGAGGCTACTTGCTTACCAACTCCTATCTGCTTTACATTAAATGAACTTTTTTTTCCTGCTGTCTTCTCTCTTGTTTTCTTATTCTTTCAGAGTTAATCTTTAACTACCCTATATTCCTTACAATGGAGTTTTACAAGGGAGCAGGGTTAAATGGTTGCATTAAAGGTGCCACCTTTAAACAAAAGTTCTATCGTGCTCTTTTTACAATTATCGAATTACAGTTTCTAAACAATGAAAGGGATCTGAAGACAGCATGTAGTGAACTCTTCCCCTCAAAGAGCAAAGTATAGTCATGTGCTGCAAAATGATGTTTTGGTCAATGACAACCACATTGGTCCCATAGGATTATATCAGTAGTGATATCCTCGCTATTTAGATGGTATAAATACATTCAGTGATGTTCACAGAACAATGAAATGGCCTAATAATGTATTTCTCAGAACACAGCCCCATCATTATGTGACATATAACTGTATATTATTTAATTTGCAGATGCAGTAGTTGAAACATCAGGAAGCTGATAATCTTACTCAAGGACATCCAAAATCATATAGACAGATACCATGATATTATTTATTCTATATACTTTGAATTATCATCCCTCTAAGGTTTTATAGTTTGTTTTTCCAAATTCCAATTACAGCTAGATCTTGTATTACCTTTACACTGTCTTGTCTTCCCGTGAGCAAATGAGTTCATATTGGTATATTAGGTGTTGAACTAGCCATGAAATGTGGTTAAACAAAGTTTTTATAAAGTTATTTTACAAAGATTCAGATACAAACAGATATTTAAAGCAGCTGATATGCTTTAGATATGTCCTATTGAGGAATGTATACAATGGATCTTACAGAGCAACTATCAAAACCCTATAACTTAAAAGTAGTTTACAGCTTCTAAAAACACATGGTAAAATAATAAATACTTTTAGTTTTTAAGAAATATGTAAAATGGAAAAATTAGCTTGGTTTATTTCAAATGTCATAATCTCTCACTGATATGTTATTTGTTAAGTTTCAGAAAAAAATGGGCTTTGACAAAAATGCATTTGCAGAGGATAGAAGGATAGGCCAGGGATTTGGGAAAGATTCAACTTATTTTTAATAATGCTACTTTTTTCTCAGCTAATAAAAAACATAGCCTTAAAACATTACTAAATTATACTAATAAAACTAAGATACTTTTGATAAAATAATGTGTTTTAGTTCATGAAAGTTTCGAAAGCTTTATAAAAATGGGCACCAGAGAAGCTTTTGTAAATGCAGTAGTCTAGAGGAAAATGAAGAGTAAAAACCAAATAAACTGTCCTTAAATACTTACAGATTCTTTCCTGCCCATAGTTTTGCTGTGTGAGCGGGACCGGGAGATGTTGCTAAAAAAGGAATCTTTCTTTGTAGCACACGAAGGTGGGGAGCCAGTGAATTCTCTTCCTCCAGGTAAACTCTCAATGCTTGGAGATGAACTGATGTTTTTAGAACTTTGCCCTGTAAAACAAATTAAGTAGCAATAATGAAATTCTAGACTCTTTTAGTAAACTACTGAATCCACTGCTTTTCATAAATATCAATTATGACACCACAAAGTCGACATAAAGATGTTGTGGCATATTCAAATGCATGCATTTTTATGTATCATAATAACTGCCCATTTTTCTTTTTTGAATTTAAAAAAAGACTGAACTCAGGGGCACTCGACCACTGAGCCACATCCCTAGTCCTATTTACATTTTATTTAGAGACAGGGTCTCACTGAGTTACTCAGAGCCTCACTTTTGCTGAGGCTGGCTTTGAACTTGCAATCCTGGTCTCAGACTTCCACGCTGCTGGGATTTCAGGGGTGGGCCATTGCGCCCGGCATCTGCCCATTTTTAAAACAATAAAGTGTCATTATAGTTTTATATGTGTAATTTGTGCTATAGATCATGCATATAATTTTTTTAAACTTAAAATCCAATTTCTAGAAATAATTGGTTAAATTAATATTCTCCTCACTAATGGAATAATTCCTTAATTATAGAAACAGAACCTATTACACTGTACATTAGTAAGATTAAAAAATACAAAAAATTTACCAGTTTTTTAGAAGAGTCTCTTTTTTAAAAATATTTTTATTAGTTGTTGATGAACCTTTATTCATTCATTCATTTATTTATTTACATGTGGTGCTGAGAATTGAGCCCAGTGCCTCACACATGCTAGACAAGGGCTCTACCACTGAGCCACAACCCCAACTCTTCTTTTTTCTTAACTGCAGAACAGACATATGGCAACCCCAGGCTATGGATGACTAGAAATGGGACAGTCTGGTTCACAGGACCTCTTTCTAAACTGTGCCCTTGTTAGGGTAAATGTGTCTGTGATTCTCTGAGTGCCTTTCTTCACTGAGAGAACTTGGACCAATAGAGCTCCCTCAGATGTGAACAATGGCTCTAGTAAGTCCTGCTGAGCGTGTGGCCTGGTGTAGAAGGCCAGCATAATTGCACAATGGGAGTACTCTTATAGGGTGGTAAGGGGACTTAATGACCTAGCCAAGTACCTGGCATGCATTCAGCCATTAGCAACTGAAGCCCTAGTAAACATCAGATGCTTAGTGGGTACAAGAAGAGAGGAGAAACTTTCAAAAATCTTACCCCTCAGAGTCTACTTTTTAGTGAGGGGACATGGTCAAATACATTATTAGTAAAACATATAATTTTATATGGTAGTAAGTGCCATCAGAAACACAAATCAAAGGAGATGTGAGTGCTAGAGGAAGGTAATGCAATTTTAAATAGAATCGTCAATCAAGGAAGGTGTCATTGAGAATTGAAGTACATTGACATCTGAACAGAAACTTGAAGAAAGTGAAGTACCATCTTTATATAAAATATGAAATAATAACAAAAGCCCCAAGGCAGACCTTTGTGTGTGTAAGGAACAACAAGGTGGCCAGTGTGGCTAAAGCTAAGAGTGACAGGGACAGGTAGGAGGTGAGGGCTGGGAGCAAGTAGGGGATCAGGATAGCTGTGGATTTGTGGACAATGCTGACTATCTTTACTATGAGAAAGGAAGCCATGGGATATCATTTGAGGATTCAGGAGAGGAATGACATGACTTACACTTTAAAAGAATCACTTTGGCTGATGTGTTGAGAATAGAACTGAGGAACAAGGGAAGGGTAGGCAAAGGCAAAAATCAGGGAAACCAATTTTTGCTACTTCAAGTACCATGACTAATCACAGCTTGATGGTGAGAAGTGCTCAGACTCTGGACAAAACTGACTAGATCTGTGAGGGGTATGAGAGGAAGAAAGGAGTCAAGTTTAACTTCAACTTTTTGACCTAAGCAAGAAATATGGTAGAGTTGCTACTTACTAATGTAGGAGGCAGGTTTTAGCAATAAAATCAGTAATTCAGTTGTAGACCTATTGAGCTGAGACATCTAATCATATATTCAAAATAAAGATCTCATAAGGAATGAGCTTGGCTTTTAGGGGAGAAAGCTGAGCTAGAGTGAGATAAATTTGGAAGTCTAGCATATAGCATACAGACTGTATTTGAGCCACAAGGTCCTCAACAGAGGTGAAAAGCACAGAGAAAAAGGGGTTAGAGCCAAAGGCGGGCCCCTGGGGAATGTTGAGGTTTGAAAGTAAGGGACAGAAAGTGGCAAATAATTATGTATTCCCAGTCTTCTGTACCTGGTCTCAAGATAATTCTGTTCCATGGGAGCCTCCTCTTTATTAGACACTAGGGATTCAGATTGAATTTCTATCCATCGGGTTCAGAATCTAGGGACAAGGACAAATGATAAACCAAAAATGATGAAAGAATGTGCTTTCTCAGGAGAGTGCAACTGCCTCTCTGTTGGCTGAGAGAGGCAAGGCACATTTCACACACAGGGGTGACAGACTTGGAAGTGCTAATATGTCCCCTTTAAGGAAATACTTGCTGCTTCAAGAAATAAGGTTGCTGGTGGGACTGCAAATTGGTACAACCAATCTGGAAAGCAGTATGGAGATTCCTTAGAAAACTTGGAATGGAACCACCCTTTGACCCAGCTATCTCACTCCTTGGTCTATACCCAAAGGACTTAAAAACAGCATACTACAGTGACGCAGCCACTTCAATGTTTATAGCAGCTCAATTCATAATAGCTAAACTGTGGAACCAACCTAGATGCCCTTCAGTAGATGAATGGATAAAGAAACTGTGGGATATATATACAATGGAATATTACTCAGCAATAAAAGAGAATAAAATTATGGCATTTGCAGGTAAATGGATGGAGTTGGAGAATATCATGCTAAGTGAAGTAAGCCAATCTCAGAAAACCAAATGCTGAATGTTCTCTCTGATAAGTGGATGTTGATCCATAATGTGGGGGAGAGCATGGGAAGAATGGAGGAACTTTGTTCACGGGGGTGAGGGGGCATGGGGACAGTAAAGATGGTGGAATATGATGGACATCATAGCCCTAGCTTTATGTATGACTGCATGTATGTTGTGATTCTACATCACATACAACCAGAAAAATGAAAAGTTGTGTTCCATCTGTGCACAATGAATCAAAATGCACGCTGCCATCATGTATACCTAAGTAGAATAAATAAAAATAAAATAAAAAAAAGAAAGAAATAGAAAACTGGAAAAAAAAAGAAATAAGGTTAGCCAACTGCTTTTAGCTGTTAGGTTATCTAGGATCTACCTCAGAGTTTGAACCAAGTTCATGCTCTCCTAGGTGTGGCTCCTAGCTAGTGACTGGAAGCTGGGACCACTCAGTTCCACCCAACACAGAACTCTTCTGGTAGGAAACCTTAGCTGCAGATTTCCCTGTCTAGCTGATGGAGACAGGTGGTAGGTCTGCATTATGGTCTGACACCATCCCTCTGACCAATCCTGTTCTCTCCTCTTTTCTTTCACCAATGTTATTCCCAATTAAAACCTTTATACTCCTAACTCCATCTCATCAACTGTAATAAGTGATACTAGAGCTGCGCCTTCAAGGATAGTGGAGTGCCCTTGGGGTTAGAAAGGGCAGGGAAGAACAGGCTGCATGGCCTAGAAGCATTTTATGCTTATGTCAGAGCCTAGAATATGAAAATTATACCCTGGCCTTCAATTTTTCCCTTCCCTACTCTGACTCCATGTCTCCCACACCTTCCTCCAGGGCTCTAGGCCTTAACTTCTCTTACGTGTTCATGGCAATAATCTCTACAGCCTAGGGTCTGAAAACACTGAGCTAAAAAGGATCTCAGGAACCACCTAATGATTTATACCATTAACATGCAAATACAGTCTCACTGTACACAGTTTGAATGTGAAAGCTACCTTTTAATAAATAACAGCTTTATGTCTGCCTTTTAAAAAGTGTATACTTCAGTAATTTTTAGTGTAGAGATGAATAACCATTACCACTAAGTTTAGAACAATTTTATAACCCCAAAATTAAACTCCATGCCCATTAGCAATTATTTCCCACCTTCCCATAATCCTTGACATCCATTAATCTACTCCTTGTCTCTTTGAATTTGCCTTTTCTGGACATATCATATAGATAGAATAATATAATGAGTGGCCTTCTGTGATCATAGTATTTTCAAGGTTCACTCATATTATGGCATGTATTAGTACTTTATTTTCCTTTTTATTGCCAAATAATGTCCCATATTCGGTTGATTCATTAATCAGTTGATGGACTACTTATATCTGTTTTTTGGCTATAATGCATAGTACTGCTATGAACATTCATGTTTAAGTTTTTGTGTGGATCTATGTTATCATTTCTCTGAAGAAGATACCTAGGAGTGAAATTGCTAAATCAATATGGCAACGCTTTATGAGAAACTGCCAAACATTTAAAACTGACTATACTTCTTAATATTTTCATCAGCACTGTACAAGGATTCTAACGTCTTCATATTTTTGTCAACTTATTGCCAGTTGCCTTTTTAGTTTAGCCATCCCAGTATGAAATAGTATCTCATTGTGATTTGATTTTCAATTTCCCAAAGACTAATGATGTGCTTATTAGATGCTGGCATATGTTCTTTGGAGAAATATTTATTTCAATCTTTTATCCATTTTGGAAATTGAGGTATTTGTCTTTATCATCGAGGTGTACGAGTTCTTTATATATCCTGGGTACAAGTGCCTTACCAGATATATGATTTGAAAAACTCTCCCATTCTGTGCTTTGTTTTTACTTTAATATTGTCCTTTGAATCTTAAGTTTCAATTAAACGAAATCCCATTTACCTGCTTTTTTCTTTTGTTGCTTGTGTTCATATCTAAGATACCACTGCTTAGCCCAAGGTCATGAAGATTTATTCCTAAGTTTTCTTCTAGTTATAGTTTTAATTCTTAAGTTTAAGTCTACAGTCCATTTTTGTATATGGTATTAGGAATGTCATTCTTTCATGTGTGCATTTCCAGTTTTCCAAGCACCATTTGAAAAACAAACTGGGGGGTGCTGAAAAATAGGAGGGAGTGCTTTGCATTTCCTGTGAATTTTAGGATGAGTTTTTTGATTTTGCTCCAAAAGTACTGGGATTTTGAAAGGATTATAATAAATATATAGATCAATTTGGGGTGTTGTGATATTAGCAATATTAGATAAGTAAAAAACTTTTATACTGTCTTTTACAATTTCCTACAGTTACTTTTATTAATATCATCTTCATGCAAATTTTAATTAACACCTAGCATTCTGTTGTTTCCTTCATAGTGAAGGATTTCTTTCACTATGGCAGGTTTGCTAATAATGAACACTCTTAGTTTCTATTTATCTGTGATTGTCTTAATTTGTCCATTTTCAATGCTGGGGACTCAACCCAGGGGCACTCCACAGCTGAGCTGTATCCTCAGCCTTCTTTATTTTTCATTTTAAGATAGAGTCTCACTAAGATGTCCACGCTGGCCTTGAACTTGTGATCCTCCTGTCTTAGTCTCCTGAGATTACACAGGTGTGTATCACCACACTTGGCTGGAGAGGTACATCTTTAGGCAGTTGCTTATTTCTAAAAGGTAAATTTATATAAGCAGAAATGCTATGCCTAAGTATATGTGCATTTTAAATGAGTCTAAATTGACTTCTCCTAAGATTTTGACAAATTGTAAGTCAGCTAAGAGATCTTAATGTCCATCATCTTTGTAGACTGGATATAATATTTTGTATATATGTGTGTGTGTGTGTGCATATATATGTCAATATAACATGTCATGATAATTATATATAATTATATATTATCTATGTATTTACTTATTTATTTGGCTAAGTGGATGAAGGAGGACTTCACTGTGCAAGCTTGAAGTTTCCAGATAACTAGTGAGGCCGAGTATCCTTTATGATTATTTACAGACTGTTTGAAGGTCCTATGGGAATTGTCTGCTTATTTTACTTTTCAAAACTAGTTTGGGGCTTCCTTCTAAAATTTGGAAATGAGGGTGTATGTGTGTGTGTGTTTCCTTTTATGGCTTCTGTTTTTTAAAGTCCTGCTTAGGCATTTCTTTCTCTAAGATGAATATTGAGATATAATTTAGGTACTTATAAATTGAGTTTTTCTCTTTCATGAATTTCTCACTGCTCCATTCTCCTCCTTAAGCCAATGGTTTACTGCCTCTGGAGGTGGTGGAAGATAGAGCTACACCAACAGGACTGTTTGCTCAGCTCTGAATGTCAAATTAATTTAAAAGTCCACAGAATAAAAGATAAACCCAAGAAGCCAGAGCATTTTGGTTCACAAGAACATGACTTTTTCACAAAATGAAATGAAAAAAATTCCTTATTTTTCTAAGTTGATGTAACTGAATTCATCTGATCCTTTGAAGTTTGGATAATCTATCTATAAAACTCTCTGGAGTTAGTGACTTTTTTTTTTTTAAATAGATGGACACAATGTCTTTATTCTATTGGTTTGTATGTGGTGTTGAGGATCGAACCCAGGGCCTCACGCATGCAAGGCAAGCGCTCTACCGCTGAGCTACAATCCCAGCCCGAGTTAGTGACTTTTTAAAAGCTTTACTATGATGACCTTTTGGATTTTTCTAGTCTGTTCCTCTATTAAGGTTTTCTACTTTTTCTTGGGTCAATTTTACTGGATCATGTTTTCCTTTAAAAAGCTATGTACATAGTAGTCAGAATAATGCTTGAGCCCTTACTTTTCAGAGCCTCTGAACATGTGATCTTGCACAACAAGAGTCTTTGCAGGTCTAATTAAGGACCTTGAGATGGGAGAAAATATCTTGGGTTATTATGATTGTCAGTGTAATCTATGAATCCATAAAAAGGAACAAGGGCAGAAGAATGACTCACCCAGATGTACTGAAGAAGAAAAAGGAGACAGCTGAACCATGAAAGGGACTGGACTTGGCATTACTGGCTTTATAGATGGAGAAAAAGCACCATAAACCAAGAAACATGGCATCCTCTGGAAGATGGAGATGGTCCTCAGTTGACAGTCAGCAAGGAGATGGGTTGTATACTTACAAAGAACTGAATTTTGCCAACACTGCAAACAAACCAGGGAACAGATTCTCCTCTAGAGCTTTCTGACACCTGGGTTTTAGCCTAATGAGACCTTTGTCAGACTTCTGACCTACATACCTGTTAAACAGTGAATATATATTACCAAACTAACTAAATTTGTGGTAATTTTTGTCAGCAAGGGAAAACTGTCCAGATTTTCAGCTTGTAATGTTGTATACAGTACTTTTCTAAGGGTGTTTACCTTTCCTATATATTTTTAACTGTATCATAATTCTGATTTTGTATATTTTAGCATTTCTTTCTCTCTCTTTTTGGAGACAAGGTCTAAGTTGACCAGGCTGGCCTCAAACTTGCAATCCTTCTGCCATGGCCTCTCAAGTCACTGGGATTATAGGCATGTGCTATCACACCTGGCTCTCTCATTCATTTCTGATTAGACTTACTGAATGTTGGTTACTATATTTTTAAAAGTATCACCTTTCAGTTTCATTTACATATCTGTTTTAAGTGTTGTTAAATCTCTTATCCTTATTTATCCCTTTACTTTTTTTAAAGATGTATTTTGATGTTCTTGTTCTATCTTATTGAATCATATACTTAGATACTTATTTTACTGTCTTATTTTCAAACAATTGCGTTTCCTCTATTATTTTACCTCAATCATTCAGGGCTTTCATATTTGATTTTCTTGTTATCACTAACTTCTAAAACATTTGAATTATTTTGATTTCTTTATTAATTAAAAAGTTAGAATAACAATTTCACATTTATGAATGGGAATGTGTGTATAAAATAAACACCTGGGGACAGGCAGGAAGTTGGTCTGTTCGTAGACCTGAATTCTTTCAGGTCCCCAAGATGTCTGTTTTATATTCCTATTCGACTTCTAGTTTGGCTGAAAATTGTAGTTAAAAACAATTTTTTGCAAGACTTTGGAAATAAATTCAAATGTCTCCAGGCCCTCAGCTTTGCTGAAGGGAAATCTGATGTCTATCTGATGTTGCCTTAGAAACAAGACTCTTTTTTTTTGGTCTTCTCTGGAAACCTTAAGTTTTTTCCTCATCCTTGAAGTTCTGTAAGTTTTCTGTGGAGTTCCTAAGGAAGGGTCTTTTTAACTTTTATCCTGCTTGTCAGATTTTTTTTTCCAACTCCATGCCCATATCTTCCTTCAGCTCTGGGAAATTCTCTTTATTACTCCTTTGATTACTGTACTTTACTTATGATCTCTAGACTTTCAATATTTGACATTATAGTTCAAGTACTGAGTTAATCTAAAATTCCAGGTGGATTCATTTAAATTTTATTATACTCTTGGAAAAAGTTTGAATTTTGTGAACTATTATAACTTTTTTTCATTTTCTTCCAAAATGAAAAAGGAGTTGTAAGTCATTATATCTAACAAATCTTAAAAAATTTTAGTTGCCTTGGATATTTTCTAAAATAAAGTAAGGTTACTTATAAGCAAACATATTTTTAGAATATTAGAAGTAATAATTAAGAAAAGACAGAGGTGTTGTTTGGGTTCCTTCACAATTTAATTCCTAAAATCACAGAGTTACTTGAGGAAAACACATAATGGAGCTACCATTATACCCTTTACCTAAGGAAGTTGCAGCCTAGAACCCTTATTATGGGACAAGTGCTGGGATAAGGTCCCATGATAAACCTTGAAGTAGCTGCTCTTATTTCCTCTTTACCAATAGGAGGTTAAGTAACCTTCCTAGGGTGCCTGGCAAGGCAGTGATGGAGCCAGGATTCAAACCCAGGCCATGCTGGGCAAAGCAACACCACCCTATAAGTGGGCTGTTGCAAATGTGATCTAAAATTATATTAAAGAAGAATGGAATGAGGCCTTTTGAAAGTACAGAGCAAATTCTGACCTTGTTCTCAGTCCAAAAGCAACTCACTTATTCCATGTCTTTTTATTCCATAAAAATGCATTTTCTAGCTAATTCATGCTTCCCAGAATTCATTTTACATATAACACATTTCTCTGCCTTAAAGTAATTATACTAAATACAATAGAACCATTTGTTTTGCTTCAGGACCACCACTTTTCATACCAATAAGAGCAGCCAGCAGAGTTTCCCCCAGAAGGACCACTGCTGTTGCTGTTTCTGGTCTCTTCCCTCATGCTTGTGAGCAGAGCTGTCTCTTTCTTGTCTTACTGTGTCCTATTCCTGTTGACTTGGCCTCCTTTTTCTTGTCCTATCAATTTTCTGCTTGTCATCTATACTGGTACATTTCTGTTACATTTTATCCTGATGGTCCAGCGGGAAAGTTATCTTCATACAAGTGAGCTCTTACCAAATTAATGTGACTCCCATGTTACTCCTCAATTTAAATCATCCCCCCCGCCCCGCCTCCTCACTGGAAAGATTCATAAGAAACTTAGCAAAATGTTACCCCTGGGGAAGTGGGCTGGCAGAAAGAGGTAGGAGGAGAAAGTGGAGGGCCTTTCCCCTTCTTTAATATCTTTAATTAATTGGGCTTGCTGAATGTTGTATGTGTTTTAGTTTTACCTTAAGAATATCAATAGTGGTAACCTGGAGAGGGAGACTGCCTTTCCCTGTTTTTTTTTTGTATTAAAGAACAATGTGACAAATGTAATATTGATACCTCTCTGTGCATCACATCTATAGCATAAGTACAAATTTTAAAGATGCCTATGATAATTACTTAAGATATTTATATAATTAAAATAAACCCAAGTAGTTAAGTCTTCAAAAAACAAATTCTGCCATGGTCCATTTGTGTGTGTGTGTGTGTGTGTGTGTGAGACTGACTATAACTTACACTGCAGGGTATAAAGTTAAACTTTCCAATACTTTTCTAAAAATTACTTATTGACCTGGACTATGAAATCTCACTTTATATCTTTTCCCTAATAAATTAAAACCCACAAAACTATTGTATATTAAAAGGCAAAGGTCCAGGTATCAAATTTCATTAAGACTACACTCAAAGAACCTCTGAAAGTATTGATACTTATTTCATTTCCTCAAATTTATTTTTTTACTTTTTTACAGTTTGGGAAAGCCTAAATAATAGTTTAATTTCTCTGAAATTACAAAGTATCTACTCTACACACAAGGGATTGTAACAGGTTTGGCATTCCTGATTAAATTCTCTATCTTCTAATATTATTAATGCTATTCAGTATACAGATAGTTGATTTTTGTTGTCACCACTAACTGTTTTGGTTTCTATTTCCTCTCACTTTTTGGCACTCTTCAGGAAGTATGCTGAGGAAGTATGCATCCAAATCAGGATAGGTGTCATCTCACTATCTCAACACTGTCAGTCATAATCACAGATTGAGAACTCTTTATTTGGGACTCATGAAGTAGCTGGAATCTTCCCTATTATACTGATAGGATCTCTGTCAGAGTGTGCAGGCAGAGGGGATTCTGAACAGGCATTCAGCGAAAGAAGTGGTTCTTGCCTATAAGCTTGATTGGGTCATCTAAAGCAAAGGTAATGCCCAAGACAGCTGGTGAAGTATAGGAAGCCAAGGGGCCAATGAAAACAGGGCTTGGCATGTAGCAGATACTCAAAAAAATACTTGTTGAATATGTACATGAAATGATTTTACTTACATAACAAGTTATTTGAACAAAATGATATAACCTCCCTCTTCAAAATTCTTTTAAAAAACATACATTGCTCATGTGGCTCTGGTCTGCAGGAAAAAATGAGTTGAGCAATACCACAGAAGCAGAAGTCAGAATAAGTAAGTTACCCTTCAGCTTTCTCTTCCCACAGGTATAAATTGACTTCATAGCCCAGGTCTTACAGAGAAACCAAAAACCTACTCTGTAGAAATTAACCAAGGGTAACAAAACACTAGTTAAAAAAGTTGTCTTTGGGGTCCAGAATTAAATTTTAGGAAATAAATTTAACTCCTATGTATCTTTCCGTATCAGATGATCAACTTAAAATCCACCCAAGAATCATAATTGACAAGGCTAAAGATAAATCATATGGACATTATATCTCTTTTCTATTGTTCATGCTAGTATAACCTTTTATCATCCAGATCACTTTAACAGACACCAAGAAGAGTCAACAGCTCTTCATGGAATCCCTGAACCAGAAAAGCCATTAAAGGTCATCTGGTTCAATTACCAAAATACAGCCAGAAACTACCTGTCAATCAGAGAACTATATATAGAAGTGAAAGCATACTGTTCTATTGCCACGGTATAGATTTTTTTTTAAAAGTCAAGCCAATACATCAATTATTTCTTAATCACAATCCATTCTTTGCTGTTAATGGAAGATTCTTTTAGTTAGTTAAGGTATCCATTTAACACAGAAACCCTCTCTATGGTATATTTCATGTATAAGACTACATAATAAAATATTAATGCGGCAACCTTAAATATTTATATGTTTTAACATTTCACAGGAAGTGCTGAAAATGAATTACTAATGTCTTTTATTTCTTAAACTGTTTTTTCTACATGTTACACAAATGGATATGATGGTAAATGTTCTCTTTTTTATGTTAAACTATTGCTAGGTAGTGTATATAAAGATTTGTCAAACCATACTTTGTATTAATACAATTCATTATGTAAAGGCAGTGCTTAAAAACATTTAAAAAACATGTTGTAATTCTTTTATGTAGAATGTAAGTATCTCAGGCTTATCATAGAACATAAATTGTCTAATCTCAAAACTAATTTGTCAAATACTGTCACCAAGTACCTTTGGAGGAAAAAGAACACCTTGATGTCAGCTTCCCTACAAAGTATATTGTTAAAAAACCAAAACGTACAGGGTGGAATCATATTTTGCAAATAAAGAGGCTTGTGCACAATTCAATAGAAAACTCACATCAGAGCCCGAGTCAACATCCACAAAGTATGGGACAGGAAAGGGGACTTTTGTTCTGCACAACAGTGCCACTCAGTGGTTAAACAATGGTAGTGGACTGATAAACATGAATGAACTGTGGACAACAGGAAAAATTGAGTTTTGGAGTAGGAAATGATAATACTGTAGGCAGAAAGAGAGAGAGAGAGAGAGAGACACACACACACACACACACACACACACACACAGTGCTGCTATGGTAACTGTACCTTGGAGGTCAGTTAGAGTCTGGACAGGAACAGAAACCTGAGCATCGCTTCCTGTAACTATATCGCCTGGATTTCATAAGAAAAAATAATTAGATTCCATAAAAAGGAAATAAGCAACTTTTCTTTCATACTCAATGTTGTAATATTTTATAAAATTACTAAAAATATAGCACAATAGAAAATATAGCACAAAGTTAGAAAAATTAATATAAAATATTTTCAAGGAAAAAAATTCTAGTACTAGGGACTGAACCCAAGAGTGCTCTTTCACTAAATACATTCCAGCACTTTTTATGTTTATCTTGAGACGAGATTTTACTAAGTTAGATAGGTCTTGAATACACAATCCTCCTGCCTCAAGCTTCTAGAGTAGCTGGAATTAAAGGGTGTGCACCAACCATGCCCAGTTTGAGGAAATAAATTTTTAAAAGAGTGTTTCCTAATAAGTTTTTGTTTGCATTTCCCAAAAGAAAAGTGAGCAAGTTTCTAATAGAATAGAATACAGGAAACTTTCATAATCAAAATATTTTGCTAAGCAGAGTTCACTGTGATTATATATATATATTTTTAAAAAAATTTTAACCTGAAAGTTTATATGTCATTTATTAATAGATACTCTTTTGAAACTGATTTCTTCCTATATCAGACAAAAATTTATTTTTAACTAAACTTGAAAGCAACTTCTTCAGTGATAAGGTCTAAATAAGTTCTAACTTCATATTAGGTAATGAAAAGATTTCAAAAGTTGCCACATGTACTTATAAATGTCAACGTGTAAAAATAAATCTGTGAACTGCATACCCTTCACTTGATATAATTATAGGCAAGATTTCATTTACAAATTGGACCTGTACTAAATGCTTAAAATAAAGTAGTGCTCAAATTCAAAAAACCAAGTACAAATACAGACAAAGGAAAGAGGAAGAAAAAGAAAAAAAGAGTGCATTTAAGAACACAGAAAAGAAAGGAAAAGGACCACAGTAGGGAATCCTATAAAGAACCTAAGCTACACTAACATTTAGAAGGAAGACCCTGTAGTTCTTTGATTTCCTTCCTGGATGACAAAGTTCAACCAGGAGCACAGTCACTGTCAACAGAATGCTCCTCTGGATATATCATCACCTAGAGTATTTTGAGATGAATGAGCAACAGAGGCTTTTAAAAAGGCACATATTTGCCACATATGATAATTTTTGATTAATATACCTGTTTCTCCTTCAGTTTTTTTTTTATTTTATTTTTTGTAGATGGACACAATGTCTTTATTTTATTGCTCTGAATGTGGTGCTGAGGATCGAACACAGGGCCTCACGCATGCGAGGCAAGTGCTCTACCGCTGAGCCACAATCCCAGCCCTCCTTCAGTTTTTATATAAAATATATACAGTAGTAAAAAAATCAAATTTTGAATTAAATAATATGCCTTTAGTGTCCTTGGCTACTTGCTATGATTATGATTTATAGCATGGTCAATTTATCTGGAAATTGTTGGCCTGTAATTATATCATCACCACTAATTAATTAACAGTACACACACTTACATCCCCCTATAACTGAAATAAAATCTCTAAATAAGAACATACTCCAAACAGCTTTTAGTGGAAATGGTCAGGTCCTGAATTTTCATAATAGAGTTAATTCTAAATTCATTGAACAATGGTGGGTCTGTTTCCTGTATACTTGGAGATTTTCAATTCTATATCTGCTACCCATTTTACTCTGCTGATTCTAGGTCATCTATTAATGTATATGTAGAGACTGAAAACTCCATGACCAAAAAAGTCATGGAGAACATCTGTGCTGAGTCTTTCTTCCTCACTATTCCAGCACAACACATACACCTACTACATAATGCATTTCAAACAACATGTGTGAATTTGGATTACAATCACAACTGCACCCCTTGTAAGCATAAATAATTGTTAACTTATGAAAACCAAAACCATTTTCAACTTTATAAACAACTATCTTTCAAAACAGCTTTCAAATTTTCCAGTAGGGTACACTAAATTATCTTCTCTCAAAGGCACTGAGTAGATGACTTTGTTCTAGAGAGTTAGAAATCATAACCCAACACAAGCCTTCTGAGAGGCTACTACAGTGTTCACTGATCTCAGGTGACATGCTTGCAGATGTGTCAGAGAGACAGAACAGCAGAATACTTGTGGGACATATCAGTATAAAGAACCGATATTAAAGTACTTTCTATTGTAGAGTTAATAAATAATCTTTTCACTAAAAGAACCATAGATTTTTAGAGCTGGGGACTCCTAGGAATCAGTTCAATCATTCATCCTCTTGTTTCAGGATGAAGAAACAGAAGGCTTCCAGTGTAGTCTAGGGTTCTCCAGGAGTGGAGCGAAGTCAGGAGCAAGATCAAAGTACACTCTTTTGTACTTCTATAAATTATTCTTTTCACCCTTTATTTTATTCAAACCTTTATGCAGGGAGAATTAGCAGGAATACTTATGTTTAATATGAAGGCAGACATGCTTTTTTCATAAATGACATGAAAAGAATGAACCAGAAGTAAAAATATGGAAGAGTTGCAAAACAAAGCCAGTTTCCTTCAGGACAGGGATCAGTTACAAAATGCCCCAGTGATACTCGTGTTCCAAATACTTTAAGTGCTCTGTTGTCTCCTTATAACTGGGGACTTGGTTTTCATCAATTGTTCCATTTCCATGCACTTCCTTTCTCACTTACTGTGATATTAATACTTGACATTTCCTTAGAGACACAACTTTATATTTCTATAATCATTTGGCTTGGTTCCTCAGAAAATTTAAGCTACAGCATTAAGAGATTCTCTGACTCATTTGCTTGCCATCAGTTAGAATTACAACTGACTAAAGCTTGTTATCAAAGCAATACTGAAATCATATTTGTTTGGAACAATAAAACAGTACAATTAAGAAATATATAAAATAACATTCATTTCCACTCTGGAAGTGGGCATGTCTCCTGGCATCAAAATACATTTATAACATGTTAATGATTCAAAGTCCCCTTTTCTTTAAATCATGTGTGACAGCTCTACATTAAAAAGAAGAGTGTAATTTTAAATGAGATAATCTCATGTAAGGTAAACTTAGTGTGCTAATAAAAGTGTAAATACTAATTATAACAAGTCTAATGTTTCATATAGGCAAAGACATATAGAAAAGACAGATCACATGGTATAAGCAATGGAGGAATACAGACAAGCATGCCCATGCGTGAGTATGAACACACAGCGGATGTCTAATATTCATTAATTTTCATCACTGGGGAATAAAGTCTATTTAGTTTTAGGGAATAAAGTCTATTTAGCTTTTCTGTGTCAATTTAAATGCCAGTATGTAAAATTTTTAATAATTTTGAACACAATCTTAAACAGAGTAGATGGAACAGAGTTTAAGGTCTTAAACTCACAATATTCCTACTTTCACTGTCAACACTAAGTACTGGACACTAAGTACTGGATATAGCCCTGGGATCCCTTTAATGACATGAATGGGGCTTGGGTCAAGGTGTTTGCTCTGACACTAGATGGCTCCAGATTGTTCTGCTTTCTTAGGTCTTAGGATTACTTTTTCTGTATATTTTCTGCTGTGATGTCACTATTTCTGTATTATAGTTTTAGCAGAGTTCCACCATTAAAAATAAAGGTAGCTGTTTTTAATCTTCCAAGAATACAGGATTCTAATATATCTCTTTAAGAGTAAGTGGAAAACAAGAGCATGAACATTTGAAGAAAGACCCTGAAGGGATCTTCTCACCTACATGAGGCAGGTGAAGCTCTGAGAAAAGGCCCTGAAACAGAAGTAAGCTTAGCCAGCAGCGCGCAGAGCCCTCACTCATCAAATGGGAGATGTGGGCTGGATGGTCTCCCAGCTTTCCTTTGCTCTTACAAGCTATGGTGCTAACTTTTGTTGCATGGATTCAAACACATATTTTGGTTGCTTGGGATTTTGTTTAGTTTTTTTTTTTTTCCTCTCCTCAAGATTCTAGTTAGGAGGTGAAGCAGCTGCACAAGAAGCAAGAAGCTGAGTTGCCTGCTTCCTCCAAACCACTGCAATGCACTGATCAATGCTACGACTGGAAAAGGTTTTAGACCTTCCCATTTCAGATTCTCTTCTGAAAGCCAGTATTACTCTCTTGTCAGCATTACTAAAGTTTCAGAGAACACAGTGGACTGATTTCAAGCCCTGTCTTGGGACAGTTCATGCCATCACATAGTAGAGGCATCCACAGGCCAAATATGAAAGTATACTAGGATATACAAGTTAAAAAAAATCTTAACAAATTACCTCATAAAATGTTCTTAATTAAGAAGAATACAGTATCTGATATTTCAACTAGAAAAAGATCAACTACAACAGATTTTTTTAAAAAGTCAGTGTGTTGCATTACTTTCTCCTTTTGGAGATTGATTCCTCATAGACTGGTGAGGAAATCCCAGGCTACCCTGTATTTTCTCTGTGGATTTACTGGTACTTTTTCCTACCTTTGTTCAATTGCACTGGCATGCTTTCGGATTTCATCAGCCTCTGCTGTTGCTGCTGCTGCTGCTGCTGCTGCTGCGGTTGCGGCTGCAAATGATGCCTTGAGGCTTCTACTGATGTCCTGGTAGGGAGAGCAGCAGAGGAGGAGCTGCCACTGTTGCCCCCATGTACAGGGCCACCAGCACTGCCTGGGGCCATTGCTGGGGAAATCAGCTTTCTCCCAAAATTAATCAGGCTATTAGAGACCTTATTTATATTCAGGGGAGTGCCTTTGGCATTGGTCCTGAAAAAGAAAAATAAAGCAAAGGGATTTAAATTAGAGGATGACTTATTTTGCGTATACTGTTGGTATAAAAACATACCTTGCTGTACTTTGAAAAAAAGACTTCTTACTAGATGAGCTATATAAAGTAAGAATTAAAAACTTAAAAGTGACCATAGAATAATTAAATACTGAGATTCTTAAAAATATTGCTTATGTCAAATAATCTTACTACTTTTCATTCATTATTCACTCAACAAATAGGGCATATTATGTGCCAACACTGTTAGGTTTTGAGGACACAGCTTCTAATCTAGTAGGAAAGAAATATACTAATAAAATCACATAAATAAGTATATATTTGAAACCTGTACAGTGGACTAGAAAAGAGTATAGGGTGTGGCAGGTCTTGGAGTGCTCATAAAAGGGGGCACCTGTGAAATAAGCCTGACAGTGTATGATTTATGTACCACAAATCTTGGTATATAAGTAGCAGGACACATTTAATCTGATTTTGAAAATAAATTTTCTGAGAGTCATGAAATAAATTCATAAAAGTTATGTCAAGTTTCCAGTTCATTAAAACTGAAATCACCCACCTGTCCTCTTATTTCACTTCTCTGGTTTATTTACTTTTTTGACAGCACTTTTATCTGACATACTAGGTATTTTATTTATTTTGCTATCATTTGTCTACCTCCTCTAATGCCTAATTAAATCTAAGTTTCACGAGAGCAAAGATTTTTGTCTTTTGTTAATAGTTCTATATTGCCATGGCCTAGCACACTATAGGTGCTTTAAGTGTTTGTTAAATGGTAGCTGCATCTACCCATGGCTGAAATCTTTCCTGTCACAGAGGAAGAAAAGTCCCTGTTCCTCGCCATGACCAACTTCTCCATTTGTGCTGAATTCCATCTCCTCTTCCCTTTCAAGATTGTTACTCCATAGCCTCCTCTCCAGTACCATCATTTCCCCCTCTCTACTGTATCATTCACACTAGCAAGCCACCATGGTGAGTGTGTATGGGTGTATACAGTTTCTCCATTCATCCCTCATTGCTATCCAGTTACCATCCCATTTCCTTTTCCAATCATGTTTTTTCAAGGTATCTTTATATGCTACTTTTGAAGTCTTTGGTCCATTAAGCTCTTGTGGTAGCCTATGTGCTACTGTCTTAAAACCATCCAAGGTCACCAGTGACTTCTGTATTGCAGATCTAAAGGTCTGTTCCTGTTTTACTCTGCTACTCAGCAGCGATCCACTTCCTAACCACTCCACTCCCTCTAACTTTCTTTCTTGGTTCCTATGGTTTGCCAGCATCTGTGTTACAACTATCTGGCAAATAGAAGGCACCAAACAAATATTAAATGAACAACTACTTCCCCATTGATTCACAATCTTGCAGTATGTCTCAGAGTAATCATCTTGAAGATCAGTTATGATTATAAATTATTTTAGTTGCAGGAAGTACCCTAACTCCATGATAATACCAAAGCCCACCACCTCCCGAACCCAGCACCAGTACCAGGGATTAAACCCAGAGACATTCTACCACTGAGCTCCATCACCAGCCCTTTTTATTTTTTGAGACAGAGTCAAGTTGCTGAGGTTGGCCTTGAACTTGACATCCTCTTGCCTCAGCCTCCTGAGTAGATGGATTATAGGTGTGTGCCACTGTGCTCAGAAAAAAGTTTATTTTCTCACTACTCAAGTTATTAATAGAAATGTGTCTTCTTTTCATAAAGGTGCAAAAGATTCCCTTTGATTTTAGTTGAAGTTCAATTTTACTATCATTTCCTTCTCTCAGATATACCTGGCAACACACACATAGTGATTCTACTTTTTTATATGTCAGCTATATCCTTGGCATTACTACGTATCACTCTGGATATAAATAGATCCATATATCCACAACAAAGAGGAAAGAACACTATGCTTCTTCTTTACATAAAGTTTTCTCTAATGGTACTAGTTAATGTTATGGGCTAGGTACTGGAGGCTTACACTGCTTTGGAGATAGGACAAATCAAATTTAAAATTTGGAATTCAGTTTTATGAACAAAAGATCTATTCATATATAACTCAATGAAGTGTGGAAAAACTAAAATGTTTCTTTTTGTACCAAGTTTCATCTTTACAGAATTGAGCTATTTAATGGCTTTCTGAAAACTATGAAAAATAATGGTTCCTCATGGAGATAAGGATATATAGTGCTTAGGCACCACTTATTTTCCAGTTTTCAGCTGCTTCCTAATGAAGTAGGGCACCATCAATTTATAGACACTACAGATTGACAACAAAGAAAGCTCTCAATACATGTTTCCTGAGAAAAAAGAATGAATGAAATGAAAAGACCACATAAATTCTATATTAAGTAGGCATTCACCTTTGGCATTATATTTTACTCAGCAGCCTGTACTCCCATTTCCTGTGAGTGGTAGTAGAAAGAGGACCTATCATGATATTGAAGTTCTGTTGCATTTCAGTTTTACTTGTTTGTAAGTCAAGATTCATAATTCACTGATATGAAGAAGTTATAATGTTGTTACCCTTTTTTATAAACAAAAATGTACTAGTCAAATTCCCATATTGCCAGTTGTAAAATTTATATGTTGATAAAAGTACTAAGAAACAGCTAGAGCATTATCAAGAGAATATGGTTAATGCATCTTCATTACTACTAATAACCATGAAAAACATATAGATCAAGCTCATGCACAGTAATTTTTCATCTGAATAGCTCTTAGAAGGAGTTGAGCACTGTTTTCTTTTCTGAACATTGTTGTTGTTGTTTTTAACCCTTCTCCCTCTCATGCATTACTCAGAGCTTCCAGAAACATGTTTTCTTTTCAAAATGACTATTAAAGGTGACTCTGTATTTTCCAGATACAACCAACCATAAATTCTGTACTTCTAGGGAAAGCATGCTGTCCATGGTTTGTTTTTTCAGGCAAGACAGTTTTTAATATCAAAGTTAACTAATTTAGATCTGAAATACAAGTAGAAGCATTCTTCATGTGAAATACTGAACAAATTCCAACAAGTATTATGGCTGTGATGTGTACCATTAAATCATGTGATAATTAATGCAGTTGTTGAAGGTCTGATGGGACAGCAGGGATTGGACTGGATTAGAGACAGAGTGCAATGTGTAGTGGTGCAATAAATAGCAAGGGGAATTTGGAGTTAACAAGGCATTAAGTATCGAATCTATTGAGTCAATTCTGTATAATCAAATCTTTCATTACTATTGTCTGCTTACTGTTATTAAGAACAGCACAGCATAGAAGAGATTCTTTTTAAAATTGTGCCAAGATCTTACTTTTGGAACCACCTCACTTAGCAAGTTCAGTCAGTGGCAACAGAAGCATTTTCTGAATTCCCAAAAATCTCTTCAAAATACATGTCCATAATCCAACTCATACTTGACTTCACGGTTGGACTCTCTTTGTTCAGTTTCTGAAACTATGAAAATAGATCACTCTGGCTCCCTCTTCCCAGCCTCTCACTACTCTCTTAAGCTCCTGGAGTGTAGCTTTCCCATCCTTACTCCACTCACAGAGCTCTGGGGTCTCTAGTATTTTCTTAAATGCCAGAGTCATGACTGGTTTTAACTAAAAACCTATGAAACTTAAAAAAAAAAATTATCACCTCACTACAACCTTTTATCTTCTGTTGTCCAAATCTTGATATCATCCTAGTATATCTCCTTTCTACTTATAGATTTATTTTTTAGATATATTATATAGTCAATATTTATTTCACTTTCTGCAATACAATTTTGCTAGGTGCTTATATGGTTTTTTTTTTGTCAAATAATCAGTTTTCAGCTTATTTAAAATTTTTTTGCTCAGTATTCTAATTTATATTTTCTTCTTTTTTTTTCTTGTGTTTTCTAAGGTTGAATGCTTGGTTTGTTCATTCATTCATTCACTCACTTATTCATTCTTCATTTTCTCTCCTTTGCAATAAAAGCACTCAAAGTTACATATTTACAACACAATCTAGCATTAAAATAGAAGATTTTTCTCTTTGATTTTCTGAATAGGCTGACACATTATTATTCAGGTACATTATAAAATTTCAAATGGTTAGGTTTGTGTTTAAATTAGCCATTTTGTTTTATTGAATTAAAAAGACATCAAAAGAATGGAATCTGGAAAACATTCTAATTTTTCAAAAGGAATGTATAAATCACAAATTAGAAAATAGGCTAATACAAATATTTTCATCAATTACTTGGGGATAAATGTAGTTTATTACAAGTGGCCAGTACAGTTCACTAGAAACAGTCATTCCAAGGCAACTTTACTTCATGTCTGATGGTGCTTAAGGTTTCTTAGATTGTGTCAAGGTAACATCAGTATACATGGATATAACAGAGAAAAATATGCATGCTTGGTTACAGTTGAAAAACCGAACCCCACAATTCAATGAGAACTCCTGATAATGACATATGTGTTTTAGGCTTGGTTCACACACTTGCTCATCAGTTCATTTTTAGATCATAATTTTTGTTAATGTGTTGTCTAACCACAGGAGAGTTATTTACCTGGTCAGGACCTAAGTTTCCTTATCCCTAAAACAAGAGGACTAATTTTTATGACATTTTAGATCCCTGTAAGAGAGAATTCTACAATTTTGTGGCTTGAAGAAACAGGACATGTAGAATTGAGCGGTTTTTTGTTTGTTTGTTTGTTTTTTAAAGACAGTCTTGTGATGTTACCCAAGCTTGTCTTGAACTCATGATTCTCCTACCCCAGTCTTTCCAGTAGCAGGGACTAGAGGACTATGTGCCATCATCACACCTGGATGCTAATTTTATTTCAGACCGTCATTTTTAAAGCCACACCCACATGGCTAATACATTAGATAAAAGAATCAAAATTTAAAACAAAGGTTAGAATGAAAGATAAATTTAGCAGAAAAAAATTAACAAAGATAAGAAAAAGCTCATGTAATTATGTTAAAATTTACCATGCCTACGTATCGCATACAGAATGGGATAGCATAGATTAAACATGAGTTCAAATTTTAAAATATCAAAAACTCCCAAACAGGGCTGGGGTTGTGCCTCAGCGGTAGAGCGCTTGCCTCATATGTTTGAGGCACTGGGTTCGATCCTCAGCACCACATAAAATAAACAAAGGTATTGTGTTCATCTATAACTAAATAAAATATTTAAAAAAAAAAAACAAAAAACTCCCAAACATTAATATTTTGGTTTGGTTGACAAGATTACAAGCCTACAGTGATTATGCTGAAGAAAATTAGGATTCTTGGGCTGCATTAATACTTAGATGAGTACCTACACAGTAGAGATAAGATACAATTATGACAGTCAGCTTTTGGTGATGTGTTAGTTTCTGGGAGAAGTGAGGTCTTTATGAAATGGAGAGAATAGCAGGAAAGTTGAAAATTAAGTTGGAAGAGGAATGGCTAAGAAATCTGGTGGTCAAGTACCCCAGTACTGTAAAGGCTACTATATGGGTGTGGCTTTAAAAATGACATAATTTGGGGCTGAGGCTGTAGCTCAATGGTAGAACACTTGCCTAGCATATGTGAGGCACTGGGTTTGGTCTTCAGTACCACATAAATATAAACAAATAAAATAAAGGTCTAATAAATACAATAACATTATTAAAAATGACATAAGTCACAAAAGTTATAGAAGAGACTTACAAAAGCTATGATATAAGAAATTCTAGTGATGGAATGGGTTCTCTTTAAAATGGCAAATGTCCTAGTCCTGAAACTGTATAAGTAGAGACTGGGGAATCATCTTCAGACACAGACTTCTAGTTCTGACATGAGTGAAAGTCCCATCTAACTCCAAGGGTTTATGATCTGTGGTGCCATATGGTGTCTACTGTCACATTCATATATCATTTGATGATAGGACAAAATAAGAGGCATATACACAAGTCTTGGACCTTGAAGAATATGGCCAAACCCTATCTCCAACTTAGGGACTACTTGCTTGCCTTGTCTCTTTATTTGCACTATCAATTTCTATTCTGTTCTTTTTCCCCCTCCTCCTTTATCTTCCAAGATCTTTCTTCTCTACTCTTTTCCCTTTCTCGTATCAGTCTACCTACACTGTTTTCTACCATAAAGGCAATTTATCTTAAAATTATTTTCTTATGTGACATGAGTAGAGTACATGGAAAAAGTACACACATACAACTTGATTTTGGAACGGAGATGATATTCTCTTTGGACCTCTGTGTATTCCCATTCTGTCCTTATTGATCTACTCTGAGTGGATAACGGCTCGTATTTATTTCTTCCATTCTTCTAGATAGCAACCTATTTGGAAATTTATAACAATTGTCAGACTTGCAGCCCAATACTCTTCTAGGTGATTCTAAGTTTATATTCATAACACCTTTTCAAGATGATTCTAACATCTATGCTAATGTTTAATATTCTTAAAAATTCTGTAAGTTGAAGTTTCTGGATTCTATAAAATGAATTACTTTCCAATTTTCTTAATTCTATAACTTTAAAGATAAGTGCATTAAATTTATCTCAACCAAAGAAATCTATATCCAATTCTGATTTGCTTGCCATATTGAGAGGGCTATCTTAGAAAAAGCACTCATTCCTCATCTCAAAGATCTCTAAATTTTATAGGCTTCTATTAAAACTAAATGATAAAAATTAACTTGCTATTACTTATTATTATTATTACTAGTTTATGTTTCAAAGGAAACTTTCCTTTCAGTTAGACTACAATTCTTTTATGTGTAGCTGGTTCATTTTCCTCAATGTGATGCAAAGCAAAAGGAGTAGTGCCTATTAGGAATAAAAAGATTGGCAATGATAAGTGGGAGGATATAAGCCAGACTGTGAGCTGACCTAATTGGATTTGAACACAATTTAAATTGTTGGTTCATAAACTTCTCAAGAAACAACTGAAGGAATAAATATTGAGGTTTCTATTTCTACAGTGATAGTTTTCAATGAATTTGTCTTCTGGCTTTATGTACTGAGAAATAAGAATTATTCCAATGAGTAACCAAAGTTCAAACTAGCAGAGTCTTCAGGAAGTCAGAGATTCTCTGGCCGAGGAGTTCACATCAGAATGGAGGACCATTCTGAGACATTCACTTTTGTGGGGAAGACTTTCCTTTTTCACTTCTCTTTTCCTGCTTTCAACATCACTACATATATTCACAATAGAAAAAAATTAACAGTTGTAGTTAAACATATATCAATAATTAACTGTTAGTGTTTTAAGTATGAAAGCCAATAAGATAGCAACAGGTGAATCCACACACTAAAAAAGTCACGTTTTTAAAATGCAGGCATAGGAAGGAACAGATTAGATACAGAAAAATAGGAAAAAAAAAATTTTTTTCCTGTACTGGGGATTGAACTCAGGGGCACTCAACCACTGATCCACATCCTCAGCCCTATTTGTGTTTTATGTAGAGACAGGGTCTCACTGAGTTGCTTAGCGCCTCGCTGTTGCTGAGGCTGGCTTTGAACTCGCGATTCTCCTGCCTCAGCCTCCCAAAGTGCTGGAATTACAAGCATATGCCACCATGCCAAACATTAATTTTTATAAAAATTAATGCTAATTGTAAATTTTATCTGGAAATGCAAAAAATCTAGAATAGCCAAAATCATTAAAAAGAACAAAATTGGAGTACTTAGCCTACCTAAAAATGAAGACCTGCTAAAAATGTTTAAGCCAGTGTGTTATTAGAGAAAGAACAGATAATCCAGAAATGGAGATACACACACACACAGCAAACATATACACCTCCTAGGGATTTCAACCAAGAATCCAATGGGGGAAAGGAAAGACTTTTTAACAAATGTTGCTAAACAGCTGAATACCTACACGGAAAAAGATGAACCTCACCCTTTACCTCACTTCACACACACAAATTAATTTGAGGTGTAATACAGATTTGAACACAACTCTAGTACCATACAGTTCTAGAAAGAAATGGGAATCTTTGCAATCAAGGATTATCTGGGCTCCCCAAATCCTGCACATGTCAAAGGTGTTTGGGAGTGGCCTGATTCCTGAAAGGTAACCTCTAAGCTTCCTGCCTGACAAGAGTGTCTCTGAATACCCGATCCTTCGGCTACACAAACAGTTTATGTTAATAGTGGGATTTATGGTGAACATCTGTTTTGGTTATTTGGGCCTCAACACACTCCACATTGATTTGACCTCTGGAATGGTGGAAATTGAGTAACTAAAGTTAGTCACATAAGTACTCTATGCCTACATGATTCACACCCCAATAAAAACTGACTCTAAAGGTTGGGTGAGCTTTCTTGGCTGGCAACACTTTCCATATGCTGTCACAGGTTGTTGCCAGGAGAATTAATCACTCCAGGGAAAGAGGAAAATTGAAAGCTTGTATTTATTTCTCCAAAATTCCAAACTTCCTTTTCTTGATTTTAATCTATACCATTTCACTGTAATATATTGTAACCATGAAGATAACGGCTTCTCTGAATTCTGTGAGTTCTACTAAATCAATGAACCTGATTGGTGGTCTTGGGGAATCCATACAATAGAGGGTAGGGGTGGGAAACATAAAATGGAACAAACATGAAATAAATTCGATCAAAATTAAAATTTTCTGTTGACCAAAGAAGAGAATAGGGAAACTACACTGGGGGATAATATCTATAATATATACATCTTACAAAGATTTCTATCCAAAAATAGAAAGAATTCCTGCAAGTTAAGACAAAGATAACTCAATTAAAAATAAGCAAACTGCTTGAATAGATAACTTCATAAAAGAAGATATACAAATCATCAATCTGCTGTAAAAAGATGATCAACATCCTTAGTAACTAGGAAAATGCAAATTAAACCACAAGATACCATTTCATGCCAAGTTGAATGGATAAAATAAAAATGACTGACCATAGCAAATGCTGCCAAAGATGTGGAATAACTGAAACCCTGATGCATTCCTGATGTGGGTGTAAAAAGGCATAATTACTCTGTAAAACAGTTTGCTAATTTCTTGTAAGGCAAACATACATCTATCCAATAATATAGTGATTTAATTTTGAAGTATTTATCTAAGAGAAATAAAAACACATATCAACAAAAAGCATCATCAAAATATCTCTATAATGTTCATAGCAATCTCATTCATAGTACTCCAAACCAAGAATAACCCAACATCCATCAAGTGATCTGACAAACTGTAGCATATTCATATATTAGAATACTATTCAATACTCTTGTTATAGTTCAGGTCTGGAATGTCCCCCAAAGGCTCATGTGTTAAAGGCTTGGTCCCCATCTGGTGGTACTATTGGGAGGTAGTGAAAACTGTTGGACTTGGAGCCTTGTTGAAGAGGTCTGTCACTCGAAGCATGCCTTCAAAGGGTATATTTTGTCCCTAGCCCCTTCCTTTTTTCTCTCTGTGCTTTCTGGTTTCCATGAGGCCAACAGTTTTTTTTAAAAATTTATTTATTCTACTTAGGTACACATGATAGCAGAATGTATTTTGATTCCTTGTACAAAGATGGAGCACAACTTTTCATTTCTCTGGTAGTATGTGATGTAAAATCACACCATATATGCAGTTATATATGAAGCTAGGGCAATGATGTCCATCTCATTCCACCATTTTTCCTGCCCCCATGTACTTTCCCTTCTCTCTCTCCTTTGACCAAAGTTCCACCATTCTTCCCCCATTATGGATCAGCATCCACTTATCAGAGAGAACACTTTGCCTTTATTTATTTTGGATTGGCTTACTTTGCTTAGCATGATATTCTCCAACTCCATCCATTTACCTGCAAATGCCATAATTTTATTCTCTTTTATTGCTGAGTAATATTCCATTGTGTATATATACCACAGTTTCTCTATCCATTCATCTATTGAAGGGCATCTAGGTTGGTTCCACAGTTTAGCTATTATGAATCCAGCTGCTATAAACATTGAAGTGGCTGTGTCACTGTAATATACAGTTTTAAAGTCCTTTGGCTACAGACCAAGGAGTGGGATAGCTGGGTCAAAGGGTGGTTCCATTCCAAGTGTTCTAAGGAATCTCCATACTGCTTTCTAGAGGGGTTGTACCAATTTTCAGTCCCACTAGCAATGTATGAGCGTGCCTTTTCCCCCACATCCTCGCCAACACTTATTGTTGTTTGTATTCTTGATAATTGCCATTCTGAGTGGCATGATGAAATCTTAGAGTAGTTTTGATTTGCATTTCTCTAATGGCTAGAGAGGTTGAACATTTTTTTCATATGTCTGTTGATCAATTAAATATCTTCTTCTGAGAAGTGTCTGTTCAGCGCCTTAGCCCACTTATTGATGGGGCTGTTTTTTGGGGGGGGGGGGTGTTAAGTTTTTTGAGTTCTTTACATATTCTTAGCCCATTTATTGATGGGGCTGTTGTTTTTTGGGTGTTAAGTTTTTTGAGTTCTTTATATATCCTGGAGATTAGTGCACTATCTGATGTGTGTATGGCAAAAATTTGCTCCCAGAATGTAGGCGCTCTGCTCACTTCATTGATTGTTTCTTTTGTTGAGAAGAAGCTTTTTAGTTTGAATCCATTCCATTTATTGATTCATGATTTTACTTCTTGTGCTATAGGAGTCTTGTTAAGGAAGTAAGGTCCTAAGCCGACATGATAAAGATTTGGGCCTAGGTTTTCTTCTATTAGGCACAGGGTCTCTAGTCTAATTCCTAGGTTCTTGATCTACTTTGAGTTGAATTTTGGGCATGGTGAGAGATAAGGGTTTAGTTTCATTTTGGTGCATATGGATTTCCAGTTTTCCCAGCACCATTTGTTGAACAGGCTATATTTTCTCCAATGTACTTGTTTGGCGCCTTTGTCTTATATAAGATAACTGTATTTATATGGGTTTGTCTCCGTGTCTTCTATTCTGCACTATTGGTCTACATGTCTATTCTGGTGGCAGTACCATGCTGCTTTTGTTACTATAGCTTTGTAGTGTAGTTTAAGGTCAGGTATTGTGATGCCTCCTGCTTTATTCTTCTTGCTAAGGATTGCTTTGGCTATTCTGGGTCTCTGATTCTTCCAAATGAATTTCATGATTGCCTTTTCTATTTCTATAAGGAATGGCATTGGGATTTTAATTGGAATCACATTGAATCTATATAGTGATTTGGATAGTATGGCCATTTTGACAATATTGATTCTGCCTATCCAAGAGCATGGGAGATTTTTCCATCTTCTAAGGTCTTGTTAAATTTCTTTCTTTAGTGTCCTGTAGTTTTCACTGTAGAGGTCTTTCACCTCTTCTGTTAAATTGTTTCCCACATATTTTATTTTATTTATTTTTTTTGAGGCTATTTTGAATGGGATAGCTTTCCTAATTTCTCTTTCAGAGGATTCATCACTGATGTATAGAAATGCAATTGATTTCTGGGTATTGATTTTATATCCTGCTCTTTGCTGAACTTATTAATTGTACAAGTTTTCTGGTAGAATTTTTTGGATCCTCTAAGTATAGAATCATGTCATTGACAAATAATAATTGTTTGAGTTCTTCTTTCCTATTTGTATCCCTTTAATTTCTTTCATCTGTCTAATTGCTCTGGCTAGTGTTTCAAGGACTATGTTGAATAGCAGTGGTGAAAGAGGGCATTCCTGACTTATTCCTGTTTTAAGAGGAAATGCTTCCAATTTTTCTCCGTTTAGGATGATGTTGGCCTTGGGTTTAGCATAGATAGTGTTTACAAAGTTGAGGTATGTTCCTGCTATCCCTAGTTTTTCTAGTGTTTTGAAAATAAAAGGGCACTGTATTTTGTCAAATGCTTTCTCTGCATGAATTGATAAAATCATATGATTCTTACCTTTAATTCTATTGATGTGATGGATTACGTTAATTGATTTCAGTATGTTGAACCAACCTTGCATCCCTGGAATGAACCCCACTTGATCATGGTGCACTATTTTTTTAAAATACATTTTTTGTATGCGATTTGCCAAAATTTTAATAAGAATTTTTGCATCTATGTTCATCAGGGATATTGGTCTGAAATTTTCTTTCTTTGATGTGGCTCTGTCTGGTTTTGGTATCAGGGTGATACTCATCTCAGAGAATGAGTTTGGAAGGGTTCCCTCCTTTTCTCTTTCATGAAATAATTTGAGGAGTATTGGTATTAATGCTTCTTTGTAGGTCTTGTAGAACTCTGCTGAGAATCCGTCTGGTCCCAGGCTTTTATTGGTTGGTAGGCTTTTGATGGCGTCTTCTATTTCTTTGCTTAAAATTGATCTGTTTAAGTTGTGTATGTCCTTCTGGTTCAGTTTGGGTAGGTCATATGCTTCTAGAAATTTGTTGGTATCTTCAGGGTTTTTTATTTTACTGGAGTATAAATTTGCAAAATAATTTCTAATTATCCTCTGTATTTCACTAGTGTCTACCATGATATTTCGTTCTTCAGCACAAATTTTAGGAATTTGTGTTTTCTCTCTCCGTCTTTTTGTTAGGGTGGCTAAGGGTTTGCCAATTTTATTTATTTTTTCAAAGAACCAGCTTTTTGTTTTGTCAATTTTTTGAATTGTTTCTTTTGTTTTAATTTCATTGATTTCAGCCCTGATTTTAATTATTTCCTCTCCTCTACTTCTTTTGTTGTTGGTTTGTTCCTCTTTTTCTAGGGCTTTGAGATGTAGTGTCAAGTCATTTATTTGTTAATAAATGAGCTTAATGCATTTCTCTTAGCACTGCCTTTGTAGTGTCCCAGAGATTTTGATATACCGTATCGGAGTTTTAATTTACCTCTAAGATTTTTTTTTTTTTTAATCTCTTTGCTGATGTCTTCTGTTATCCATTCAATAGCATATTATTTAGTTTACAGGTGTTGGAGTAGTTTCTATTTTTTATATGTCATTGATTTCTAATTTTATTCCATTATTGTCAGATAGGATACAGGGCAGTATCTCTATTTTTTTGTATTTGCTAAGACTTGCTTTGTGACATAACATATGATCTCTTCTGGAAAAGGATCCATTTGCTGCTGAGAAAAAAGTGTATTCACTTGTGATGGATGGAATACTCTATATATGTCTGTTAAGTTTAAATTATTGTTTTATTGAGTTCTATAGTTTCTTTGTTTAGTTTTTGTTTGGAAGATCTATCCAGTGGTGAGAGAGCTGTGTTAATGTCACCAAGTATTACTGTGTTATGGTCTATTTGATTCTTGCAGTTGAGAAGGGTTTGTTTGATATGCATAGATGCCCCATTGATTGGGGCATAGATATTTGATTGTTATGTCTTGTTGATGTATGATTCCCTTAAGCAGTATGAAATGACCTTCTTTATCCCTTTTCACTGTTTGGTTTGAAGTCCACTTTATCTGATATGAGGACAGAAACTCCTGCTTGTTTATATGGTCCATGTGAGTAATATGTTTTTTCTCACCATTTCACTTTCAGTCTGTGGATGTCTTTTCCTGTGAGATGAGTCTCTTGAATATGGCATATTGTTGGGTCTTTTTTAAAATCCAGTCTGTCAGTCTATGTCTTTTAATTGATGAGTTTAGGCCATTCACATTCAGGGTTATTATTGAAATATGATTTGTAATCCCAGTCATTTTGGTTTATTTTTGTTTTTTACCTTGAGTTGGTTTGTCCTTTGATTGGCCTTTCCTTTAGTGTAGTTCTTCTCTTTGTATATTTTCATTCTTGGTTATCATTTCCTCCTCATGGAATATTTTGCCAAGAATGTTTTGCAGTGCAGGCTTTCTTGCTGTAAATTCTTTTAATTTTTGTTTGTCATGGAAGGTTTTTATTTCATCATCAAATCTGAAGCTTAATTTTGCTGGATATAAGATTCTTGGTTGGCATCCATTTTCTTTCAGAGCTTGGTATATGTTTTTCCATGATCTCCTGGCTTTTAGGGTCTAGGTTGAAAATCTGCTGAGATCCAAATTGGTGTCCTGCTATATGTTATCTGATTCCTCTCTCTTGCAGCCTTTAAAATTCTATCCGTATTCTGTATGATGGGCATTTTCATTATAATGTGCCTTGGTGTAGATCTGTTGTAATTTTGTACATTTGGTGTCCTGTAAGCCTCCTGTATTTGATTTTCCAATTCATTTTTCACGTCTGGGAAGTTTTCTGATATTATTTCATTGAAGATATTGTGCATTCCTTTGATTTGAAATTCTATGCCTTCTTCTACCCTGATAAATCTTAGATTTGGACTTTTGATGCTATCCCATAATCTTCTATGTTCTGTTCATGGTTTCTTACCCTCTTCACTGTGTGGTCAACTTTATTTTCAAGATTGTATATTTTGTCTTCATTATCTAAAATTGTCTTCCAAGTGATCTAGTCTACTGGTGATGCTTTCTATTGAGTTTTTTATTTGGTATATTGTTTCCTTCATTTCAAGATTTTCTGATTGGTTTTTTCCCACAATCTCTAGCTCTTTCTTAAAGTAATCTTTTGCTACCTGTATTTGCTCCCTTATCTCTTTGTTGGTGTGATCAATGGTTGTCTTTATTTGCTCTTGTATTTCTTTGTTGGTGTCAGGATACTTCCAGCCAGGTATTGAACTCCCCTTCAGCCAGCAAGTGAGGGGGGCACCCCAGGAGTCTCTGGTGGGGGTCGGACTGAGAGAGGAAGGCTGCCTGGCACAAATCACCATGCACCAGGGGGTCTCGTCTAAGCAAGTACCAATTTATTGAGGGGGTTCACAGGCTTATATAGGAAGGAGGTTCCAGTGGGGTATGGTTTCTAAGCTAATAATGCGGAAGGGGCTGTCCACCTGAAACAGTATAGGGTCACTCGGCTAAAGCAGTATGGGGGCAGAGGTCAGCCAATAAAAGTGCGGGGAGGTGGCTTCTCAGGCAGCATGGTCAGCATTGAGCTGACTGCTCGGTGCCATCTTGTGGCATGCCCCCACAGTTGGAGTGATCAATTTTTGCCTGTATTTGCTCGCTGAAGTCATTCTTTAATTCGCAGATCATTTTACGTACATACATTCTGAATTCTTCGACATTTCATCAACTGTGCTGTTAATGGATTCTATTATTGTAGTATCTTGGTTTGTTTGGGGCACTTTCTTCCCTTGTTTTTTCATGCTAATTACATATCTTCCTTTCTTGCAATGCCAATCTGAGGTATTGTGGTTTCTATCCTATAATCTTGTAGTGATCCTGCAGACTATCTGTATCTCACCTTGCAGTTCACTTCTAGTCCCCAGCAGGTATCCCCAGATGGATGCTACTGCCACTAAAGATGGTGGCAGCAGTAGTGGAGGTAACTCAAGATGGCAGTGGGAGTGGCCTAAGATGGATGAAACACTTTTAGAGAGGAGGCTAAAAGGGTGGGACTTACAATGGCTTTGGGCTGATTGGTTGGAGAATCAGCACTTTGGCAGGCTGCTGCCTCCAGTCCCTATCTGTTGTCCCAAGGGAGAGGCTACTACGTGGGAAGAGCTATGGGGATAACTGCAGTGTCTCAAGATGAATACAGGAAGGGAGCAACAGCATGGATCTCCACTCTGTGCAGGTGTGGTCCTGGGACTGAGCTCTCACACAGACCTGTGAGGGTGGTCCTAGGCCTGATCTTGACCTGGACTCCCTCAGGGGTCCCAGCTGGTGGGCTGGGGCTTGGGCCTGGGCTCCCGCCGATCGTCAGGGGCTCTGGTGAGGAACTGGGGGCAGGGCTCTGGTGAGGAACTGGGCCTCACTTAGGGTCAGTCTCCCACAGGGGTCCCCAGAGGCAGTCCTGTGCACCTGGGTCTGGGTTCCCCAGTGAGTTGGTGGATTGGTGGGTAGCAGTCTTTGGCATGGGCTCCTGCAGAAGTCCCTGAAGGTAGTCCTGGGCCTTGGCCTGTGCTCTCGCTGGTCAGCAGGGGCTGCAGGAGAACTAGGAGTGGTCTTGGGCCTCACTTTAGGCTAACACTTTTGTTCCACCATGTCCTCTCCACCATGATGTTCTGCCTTACCTCAGGCCCAGAAACAACAGAGCCAAGTGACCATGGACTGAAATTGCTGAGACTATGATCCAAAATAAATCTCTTCTTCTTTAAACTGTTTTTATCTGGTAGTTTATCACAGGGATGGAAAAGTGACTAATGACTCTAAAAGAATTAACTATTGATATATGCAATAACATGAACTCATTTCAAAAACACTATATAGAGTAAAAAAAAACCTAAGCAGAAATTAGTATCTACTGTATGATTCCATTAAGTGACGCTCAAGAACAGGCGAAACTAATATATAGTGATACAAATCAGAAAGTAGCTGCCTCAGGGTGAAGGGTTTGAATGGATTATAAATGGATATGAAGTAATTTTGCAGCCAAAAAAAAAAAAAAAGATTCATTTCAGATGTATTATTTTCAATGGTAGTTACATAGGTATATATAAATATCAAAGCTCATTGGACTAAATGTTTAAGATCTCTATATTATGTGTAAATTATACCTACTTGTTTTAAAGAAAAAAGATCTATTTACCCTAGGCTAGACAGGAGACAATTTTATCATTTTACCTAAATTGAATAAGAACTAACAATTCTCTTTGCTATAATATTGAAGAGCCTTTCAGATGTAGATGTGTTTATGTAGCACAAATGTTTATTTGAACACAAAAATATCTCAAAATTATATATAGTCATCAATGTCCCCTGAAATTCTGATTAACCCATTAATTACTAATATTGATGATCATCCACTCCTAGACTTTGTGAACATTAGCATATTATTTTTTACCATAACTTAGCAATAGAATCTGTCTGAAAAATGCAGTCATCATGGTAGTATAATAAAGCCTAATTTAAAAATTTTGAGGACCATATAAAATGGAAATTGTCCTGAAGAATCTTATAATGCCTTTGAGGATTCAAGATAGTACTTATGCAGTCATTAAACTAAATATCTATGTACTCCAACATAATGTGAGGTACTGAGGTAAGCATAGGGAATATGAAGGATATATATGAGGCAAAAGAAATGTCCATTCCAGATGTATTATTTGGCTGGTAATTACTAAATAGGCATATGCAAATGTCAAAAATCAGACTAAATACTTAATATCTATATTTTTAAGGACCAGACCCTGATATCAAATATGTTCAGAATCATATAAGTCACACTGTTAGGCCTATGAGTTGCTCTATAATTGGAGCTAAAAAACACTCATTCATTTCACAGATGCTTCAATTTTTTTCACTGTACTAGGTAGTAGGAAAATACTAGTGAAAAAGGTGGTCCCTGATCTCCTGGAGCTCATATTCTATTATAAGACTGTAAGTACTGGAAGAATCTTCATGCTTCCAGGGAACCTTTCCAGGACATTCTGATTCGGCCAGGCTCAGGGAGGCATACTCATGAGTGTAGTCAGATCCTAATCCTGAGGACAATTAAGATGGAAAATTAAGAGCCTCAGGGTATTCCTGGGGTAAGAATAGATGCCATCATTCCATAGAAACAAGGAATCTAGCTGAGGAATTTAGGACATCTCGTCTTTGGAGCCTGGGTTCCTCCTTAGATCTTATTTTGTAGAGGATATTCCTGATGAAATTAGAATTCTGGACTCTTTTTAGCATCAGAATCAAACAAGTTATTTAAAGTAAGTATTGACAGGGGGCAGAGTAATGGTGGTTAGCACAAGGAATGCTATTGCTGATCTGGTATGTTAGAGATAAGGGAACCAAGATTGTTTTCTTCAGTCTCTATTAAGGCCTAATTTAATCAAATGGAACACCTAATTTTGGTGATAGGGCATTGCTCAAGCAATTTAAAAGACCTAGTTCTACTGCCTGTAAAAAGGTACAGTAGTGACAGGTGCTCTTCAGTCACTACTGATAGATACTATTTATTTCATCACCTCTACACAGAATAAAAAAGTTACAGAGTTTGAAAATCTGTGTCATTTTCAAAAGAGAAAATCTATGAGTGCTTTGGAATAAGGAAGATGCTGTTCTACTAAATATAGGAAAATGTAGTCTTTAAAAAATATGAAATTCTGTTCAGTGACCACTCGGATTGGGCATTTTAGTAGTCACAGTAGTAAATTAGATGGGTCTTTCAGAAGACTGGTCACAATTTCAGTGTACTTTTTTATAGCAGTAATTTATGGTTATTTAAGGACAAAACTAGAACAAGACTTGACTGTTAAATTGTCATTCTGAGCTCAAAAGTTGAATGAATATGAAAATGTCAATTCCCATTTTTAAAAAGAAATATGCAAGTCAGTGAAATCAGAGCACAGTGAATATTATCCACACATGTAATGGAAAATATATCACTAAAATACCTAGGCACATGCTTTTAAAGGCTTAATTATAGCAATCCATGGTAAAGCAGAGAAGAGAAATCAGGCTTCTTGATTTTTAGAGATATTCTTATCCATGAAATCACATGTCATCTTTGCATCCATGTTCCTTATTTGGATATGTAACACAAATAGATGTCCATTGCCATAGATATAGCAGGTATTAGATCCCTGCTTTCCAGGTGTCTGTGGTCTCTTAGCTAATCTCTACTTCCTGATCGCTTCTGGGGGTTTTCCCCAGGAGTTAATATATTCTCTCTGGTTCAGCTCCACTTCCCTTCTTGTTATTCAGATCCACTGCACCCATTCTATAATATCCTATAAACAGTGAAGAAAGTAGTGACATGGTCAATTATGGCTTTAGGGCCATGCTGGTAAAAGCAACTTAGCCTTAACTAGTTAAATGGACTTTACCAAAGGTTGCAGAGTAACAATCGTTTTCGTTCAGATAAAGGAGTAGACCACAGCAAGCAAGGGAATAATAAGGTGATTATAAGGCCTATATAGAGAAGAAATGACTGGCAAGATGATCAAGTCTGTCTTTATCTATATTCTCTTAACTGGTGACTAAGGGGACACATGCACCTTCACCAGTGCAGGCTCACTGATTTTTAATTTGCAAATATGAAAGGTGAAAATGGTACTCTATTGTCATTTTATTTTTCATTTCTTTGACTAATTATAAGTTTGCACCATTTTTTCAACTATTTGCTGAGTGCAATTCTTTCACTGAATGTCTGCTATACTCAGTACAATCAATAAGACAAACATGGAGTTTATATCTAGTGCAAGAAACAAAAATCTCCCAACAGTAAATAAATAGTTTATAGTACCATTTAAGAAATCAATATTGCTATCAAAAACACAAAAATATAACAGTAACAAAGTGAAACTAAGGGACAGAGTGAAGGGGTCTAGTGTTGTAGGCAAAGTAGAGTGAGCCTCTCTGAAGAGATGGAATTTGAACAGGGACTGAGTAGTGACTGTGCCATGTGGATTCTTGGCTATGAAAAAGCACGTATAAAGCTTCTCATGCCAGGCCATGATTACCCAGTGAACAACTGAAGAGAGTGGTAGTAGCAAATGAGGTTGGAGAGAGACCCAGGAGGCTAGACCAGCAAAGGTTTGTCTTGTAGGTCCTCAAAAAAGCTTTGTTTAGGGGCTGGGGTTATGGCTCAGTGGTAGAGCCCCTGCCTAGCATGTGTGAGGCACTGGGTTCGATTCTCAGCACCACATAAATAAATAAAATAAAGATCCACTGACAACTAAAAAAAAATTTTTTTAAAAAAGGCTTTGTTTGGATTTTGTCCTCAGTGTTTTGGGAAGTCATAGAAGGGCTCTGAGCAATGCCATGATACAATCTCATTTATCTCAGTTTGGCTGTGGGGTGGAAGAGGGTAGATAAGAGGAAGCTGCAAATTAGCAAGGAGACTAGAAGTGAGATGACCAATGATATGATCACTTGGTAATAGCAGTATAAAGAGAGAAAAGTAATTTGTTTTAGTATTTATTCAGATTTGCTGATGGATTTGATGTGTGATGTAAGAGAAAAAGGAGTCAAGGACAATTCTAAGGCAAGTCGGGGGGGTGCTATTTATTGTGATAGGAAACACTAGGGGAATAAGAGATGTTTGGGTGTGAGGGTAAAATCAAGAGTTCACTCTAGAAAGTATTAAAGTTCAGGTGCATATGGGACATCTAAGAGGAACAAGTAGTGGGATATATGAGTTGAGTTCACAGGGAAGGGTGAAATTAAAGACACAAATTAAGGACCCTTCAGTCATAAGTGGTATATAAAGTCAGGAACTGGGCTGAGGTCCTCTAGGGAATGAGCAGAGGTAGAGAGGAAAAGAAGCCTGAAGGAGAAGGTCCTCTACCTATTTAGAGGAACAGAAGGAGGATCCAATAAAGCATAGCATGAGATGGAAGGGACACTGATGTAGGACTTTGTGTTTGTTACTGAACTGCATATATTCTTCTTATATTCATGATTTTATACTTTGCCAGTTACAACCACTACAAATATTTTCCAAATTTTCTATTTGTCATCTGATTCAGATTATTTTTCATATATCTATTTAAAATATTTGTTGTACAGTAAAATCACTCAGTCATTTCCTTTGTAATTTCCCTCATTATTATTAAGGTTAAAAAGTCTCCAAATAACTGTCAGTGAAAGGTGCTTGCATTTTTTATTTATTCTTTTTAGATATACTTGACAGTGTATTTTGACATATTATACATACATGCAGTATAACTTCCCATTCTTGTGGTTGTACATGATGTGGAGTTACACTGGTCATGTAGTCATATATGAACATGGGAAAGTTATGTCCAGTTCATTCTACTGTCTTTCCTATTCCCACCCTCTCTCCATTCCCTTCATTCCCCTTTGTCTAATCCAATGAACTTCTATTCTCACTCCACCTCGTATTATATGTTAGTATCCCCATATCAGAGAGAACATTTGGCTTTTGGTATTTTGGGAGTGGCTTATTTCACTTAGCATGATAGTCTCTAGTTCCATCCGTTTACTGGCAAATACCAAAATTTCATTCTTCTTTATGGCTGAGTAATATCATTGCATATATAAACATTTTCTTTATCCATTATCTGTTGAAGGGCACCTAGGTTGGTTCTATAGCTTAGATATTGTGAATAGAGCTCCTATAAACATTGATGTGGCTGCGATAACTACAGTATGCTGATTTTTAGTCCTTTGGGTATATGCCAAGGAGTGGGATAACTGGTCAAATGGTGGTTCCATTCCAAGTTTTTTGAGGAATTTCCATACTGCTTTCCAGAGTAGCTGCACCAATTTGCAGTCCCACCAGCAATGTATGAGTGTACCTTTTCCCCATATCCTCATCAACATTTATTGTTACTTGTATTCTTGATAACTGCCATTCTGACTGGAGATGAAATCTCAGTGTAGTTTTAATTTGCATTTCTCTAACTGCCAGAGATATTAAACATTTTTCACATATTTGTTGACTGATTGTATTTCTTCTTCAATGAAATGCCTGTTCAGTTCCTTTCAGGCACTTGTATTTTATTTCTGTTGGCTTGAGTTCACTTTGGGATTTATTCTGGTGTGTGGTAAGAACTGACACCTTTTCAAAGATTTGCCAGTTTTCCCAATACCATTTATTATCTCTTTTCTTCCTCACTGATCTGTGATATTTTCTATTTCACAAATTAATTTCATTTGTCTCAATTTCAAGCTTCAAAACTGCAAAAGAGATGATGAAAAACCTTTCTTCCAACCATCAAATGAACTTTAATGTTTACCACATTATTTTTAAGTAATGTGGTAATGAGGAAATGTGCTTACTAGGAAATATATAAGAAAAGAACCAACATTTTGTGGAAGAAAAATGCAGGGAGAGCAGGCTAAACAGAAGAAAATAAAACCAAGAAGGGGAGAAAGGAAAGGTATAGTCCATTTCCTCTGGGAGAAAAAGATGTCAAAAATTTAAAAAAAACAAAAAATATATATACAGTATTTGCTCAGTGTCTTCCCTCTGCTAGGCACCGCTGGAAGCACAAATAAATTACATAACTTCTGTTAGTGATGAATGCTATGAAGAAAATGAAATTGGGTAATAGGATACTGAATAGGGGAGAAGACAGGCAGGGAGGTCAGTACAGTAGTGGCCTCTTTGAGATAATATTTGGGTAGAACTCTTTAAATCATGTAGAGGCATAGGAAGATGGGGGTGGAAGGAGAGTTCTAGCAGGAGGCAAGAGTTAAGTGCAAAGGTCCCAAACGAGCAAAAAACAGAGGGCCAATGAGGCTGTGGCATAGGGAGGAAGAAAGGGAGACTGGAAGGAGATAACTGAGGAAGACTGGGAAGGGCCACCTGAAGAAGATTGGATTATCAATGGCAATAGGAAGGCTTTGGAGGGGTTTTGGAGGTGTGACATGATCTACTGTAAACTGAGATTTCTCTCTTTAGTGCAAATTAATTTGGCAGACAATGGGTAAGAAGGGACTCTAGTCAAGAAGATCTCACATAACAAAAGAACCTGAAATACTTTTTCTTTTAAATATACAAAAGGTAAATGCTTGATATAATGAAGGGAAAATATAAGTGAACAGACTGTAAGATTCCTGAAGGCATGGATTTGTGTCTGATTTGTTTACTGGGCATCTCTAATGCCTGAAATAATGAGAATCTGGTACTCGATAAAAATTTTCTGTATTAAGTGAACAAATTACTACAGGGAACAGTTTTCTATTTGTGAAACAAGACTCAAATGAAATAAACAAACAGAAGAGAGCTTCAGAGAAGTCTCATGGGTTGTGAAACAGGTCTTATAATTGGAGTGTGTCAAAATATGGGACAGATTTCAATCAAGGCTGGGTAATTTTATATTAACATTATACTGCTTTTATTGTTACAATAACATCATTCAAATATTAAATTTAACATTTAGCCACTGAGTTGTAAACTTCTTGTCACCCCTTGGAGTATGAGTTCTTATGTGGCAGGTATTTCAACCCTCCACATAGCAGAACACATTGTATATATATACTCCATAAATGTAAACTTAGGCTGCTGGAATTCTACTGAAGAAAAGCCAGCAAACACAGGCAAAATATTTAAGAAAGAAAATTTGGACAACTTGGAAACATTTATCATTACTAACATTTAGTCTTTCAGAGTAAACTTCGAAATTACATTCTAATTTGAAATGGTTCTGGTTTGACAAGTTAACTCTTGAGACACTTGAGTATAGTATTATGAAAGAACAAAACTGTTCATCAACCCTTTATGCCAATGTTAATTTCTTTAAAAAGTAGGATTTTAATGTTTTTATTCCTACAGTGACCCTTAAAATTTCTATGTATGCAAACACAAATACACACACAAGATGCATTTATAAGCTTATTGTGTAGTTCTAAAGACAGTTGGGAAACCCAATTTTAATTTTGTTACTGAAATAATTTAAAAATATATTATACAACTGCCTCTTTTCAATCAACAGCAAAGATCTAGAAAGAGATTATACCAAGTAGGCACAATTTATTCAGGTTTATTAGTGTTAGAAAAACGAAGTTGCCTAACTTCAAATTGTAAAAAGTACTCTTTCATTTATTTAATTTTTCATCTTACTACTGACATAAAAATATACCATTTTCTTATGCTTAATGAAGATTCATTACGCACATTAACCACTGATATACTAAAGTCTGGAAATTAAATTTCTGCAAATGTGTAAAATTTCATGATGACATCTGAGACTGTTTGTGATTTTTAGCTGTCATCAGAGGAAGGAGACTTACCGGCTTTTGTTCATAAGGTCTGCTCCTCTTGCTTTGTAATAATCTAGATTGGGATGGAACTGATACGTCACTGGTCTTGGATTTTTCTAAAAGAAAAAAAAAAGCAATAAATTAAAATTTATAAAGCTATTTAAATTGTCCATTAACATGCAAAGGACAGAAATGATCATTTTTACATTCCTTGAGAAAAAAATACACGTAATGATGAAGTTTAATAATTAGTATGCTTGAGTTTTGCTTTTATTGTTTAAGTTCTTCCTTAATTTATCATAGTCCTAATTAAAACTGATATATATATTTTTTTGTGGTGCTGGGGATTGAACCCAAGGCCTTGTGCATGTGAGGCAAGCACTCTACCAACTGAGCTATATCCCCAGCCCAAAACTGAAATTTTTTTAACCTATTTTCATTTTTGCCTGTCTTGTAGTTCAAATAGATATATTTCTTCCATTGATTTTCAATGATTTTAATCAATTTAAAATATAACTTTTATGATATAAAATGATACAAAAACTGAAAAATTGTATAAGATGTAACATAAGCATGAACTATGCTTAAAGGTCTTGAGAAAGCTCATTTTGGAGGAAAAGCAAGAGAATCATTAGTTTTTGTTGGGCAGAATGCTAAGTATGTCCACTAGGTGGCACACTGAGTCCTTCTTCATCCAGAATAAATGAGTTATTTCAATATTCAAGGATTCCTTTAAAGTTAGCAATTTCTATGTCATCTCTTCTTATTTTTGAGTTTAGTAAGTGCCTAAAATATGCCAGGTACTGGAAATAATAAAAAGACAAAAATAAAGTGACTGATGCAAATTGACCAGTGCACATTTTAAAAGCAGCACATTTAAAAACCAGAACAGTGCCGTGTCTAGCATTTAATATTATTTATAACATCATAGAAATGTCCTTGAATCATTATGTTGGGTGTGCCTATATAAATGTGTTACTATTGCTTAACTGTGGTAATTATTTAAATGTATCAAGCCCCTCACAGACAAATAAAAATTAAATATAGGTCTGCTTTACAAAAACAACATATTTACAGCATAATTTAAACAAATACCATCATCTCCAAATATATATATATATATATACACACATATATTTTCCTAAAGTTTTTTAAAAAATTAGAAAAATGTGTTCTAATGTTTACCTGAATATATAATTCAAGTAATAATTAGGTCTCTGAACCACAGCATACTCTGTTCTTTGAGAGATCTATCTAGACACAGAAAGGCTATATTTTATCTCAATAGAAATAAATGATATGCTTATATATTAATCCTTGGATACATAATCCCAAAGCACTGATATACTTGCATGCAGGCATGGGCAAAAGAGGGGGATGTAATTGCTAAGGTTAAATAGTTTGAAATTCATCAAGCTAACAAGCTGCATCTTAATGGCCATGATGGACCTTTTCTTTTTCTGCTGAAAAGAGAATATTTACACAGCTCAACCCTTTCATATCTTTTCCAAGCCAGCCCTAATCATCTGACAAAAACGACAATCCCTTGATTTAGCTCCAGCTACTACTACACTGGTTTGGTATTCAACACAGTTCTATAATAATCAAATCTGAATTGCCTTGATGAAGATAACTGATGCTTCCATGACTACCATACTATTAAGTCTAACAGTGCAACTTTTCTCTCTCTAGGAATTACATAGGTTTCCTCATGGTAGCTGATGACAACCTGGACCCAAGTATAATGGGAAAATAAAACAGAGGTTAAAGCTACTGGCAGACTGACAGTGCTTTCATGATTTATTTAAAAAATTAACTTATGAGGACTATCACACATGACTAATTCTACTCTTTATTCTCAGTACCTAGAAATATATTTTATTTTTATCAATATAAAAAGCTTTTCTTCTCTAATGTCCAACAAACTAATAAAGGATTATGCTATTTTTTGCAAGAAAATAACAAAAGAAGCAATTGCATGGGGAAGTTTTTTTAAAAAACATCTTTATGAAGAAATAACAAGCAATTCAAGACACGAATTGCTGATCCACCTAAGCACTTAAAGCCATTATTAGGAAAAATGATTTAACTTGAACATATGAATGAAGCTCAAGTATTGCCTTCACAGAGACCTATTTAAATTCCCAGGAGACTAGTGGTAGCAAAGGGAGAGGTAAAGCACCAATGTACTAGAAACAACAACAAAAAGCATCAAAAGATGATGCTGAAAAGAGCATATAAAATATAAAGAAAATCAGAGTTATTGTTGAAATTTATTCAATATAGTTTTCTGTTGAGAGAAGATGTTATTTCTAAAATATAAATATACATACATACAGATAATCTAGACCAGCACTATTCGACAGAAATATGTGGGTTAAAAATGCAAACTTCATCTGTAATTTAAATTTTCATAGCAACCATACTGAAAAAAGAAAAAGGGAACAGATGAAATTAAATGCAGTATTTAATTAGTTATATAATAAACTTTATAATTTTAACTTGTAATCACTATGAAAGTTTATTAATGTGATACTTTACATTCTTTTGTTGTACAGGGCTTTGAAATCTACTGTGCGCTTTACACTTAACAGCAGATCTCAATTTGGACTATATAACACTTTAAATGCTGTAAGCCACATGGGTATTGTGGCTACTGTATTGGTCAGCACAGACCTAAATAAAGTGTCAATAAACCATATATATATATATAAATGTATATATGTAGGTGAATGGATGGATAAATGGGAATATGCACCAAAATGAAAACATTTCCTTAGGGGGGTAAGATTAGATGAACAAAGTTTTAACTTTATGTAGCTTGAAATATTTTTAAAAGTAAAGAGATCTTTTCTTAAAAAATTTTTTTTTCGCAAATAAAGTTTTATAGAAATTTAACAGTTCTTCTTTCTAATCTTTAAAGATCTGAAATTTTCCTCTAAAGTATGAATCACTGGAATTCTACATACATAAAATTACCAGTTCCCACAAGAACGGTAATTTCTCATTGTGCAGAACACATTCACATCTTTAACATCATGTCTAAACCCATTTTCACACAGTCAGAATTTTTGACCATAATAAGCATTTCCAAACTAATGTACATTTTTAAAGACTGTTTTTGTTTTGGTGAATTTTCCTTTGGAAGAAAGATAACAAAATGATAATCATTATCTTACTGAGTTCGTAGTGGCCTGTCTATAGAATAGCTATTATGTGCTATGACATGAGAAGTCTACATCACCATACATACAAATGCAGAAATCATAACTTCAGACCCCACTGAAGGTTACCACACCTTTCCTAGACCAGACATGATGGGCTTGAGATAAGTCTTCTACAAAGACTTGAGCCAGTTAACTTCCCAAATAATCATTTAACTCTTCTCCATTAAAGTTGGAGTTCTTTTGAAAGTTTTCTCTTCAGCATTTTATTATTATTTTTAGTAGTATTTGTGGTACTGGGGATTGAACCTAGAGCCTCACACATGCTAAACAAACACTCTATCAGTCTTTTTTAAGAATACTGTTTTGTGAGAAAGGGCCTAAGTTGCTGAGGCTGGCTTGGAACTTGTGATCCTCCTGCTTCAGCCTCCTGAGTAGCTGGGAGTATGGAAGTTAGCCACAGATCTTGGCTTCTCTCCAGGATTTTATTTTATACCAATAAAAGAAGAATGCTGCAAAATCCCACTCCTGGCATGGACAGACTGCATCTTGGGGTGGCATCTTAAAGTCTTGTGGGCAACATTTAAATATTTTAAGTTCAAACTCACTTTGTTATGGTAGTATAAAAAATATTCAAGTGCTAATTCACACTGAGAATAACTAGAGGATGCTGCAAGAAATACAATTAAGATGAACAAAGTTTTAACTTTATGTAGTGTGGAATATTTTTAAAAGTAAAGATATCTTTTCTTATTTTAAAGGATTGTTTTGCAAATAAAGTTTTATAGAAATTTAACAGTTCATATTTAACTCATTTTAGAGGAAAATTTCAGATGATACACTACAATATTCCCTGTTCTGAGGTTGATGCAATCAAACTCACCCCAAAAGGTCATTACAGACAGCACTTCCTGGATTGAGCCCCTGACTTGTACTTCATCTGAAGATAATCTCCTTTTATATCAACATACAGAGATTTCAGAAGGAAAGGAGTATGAAATACTCATCCTTCTTTGAATAGCACAGGATTGTTCAAAGAGTTGGCTATTTATGCATATATATGGAACTGAAAAGAGGAGAGGAAAAGCAATTCCAGTGATACTGATCTTCATGTATTAATATACAAGTAGGAGATGATGTCATGTTAAAGTTATAATATTGAAAACAAAAGCACTAGAGTAGACATAACACTGCTCATCTGCTTTAGAGAAACAGGGTACCTGGTGCAAAGGATCAGGAGTCAGTGAGGCTTAGACTCCTGCTCCACCCATTATCAGCTGAGTGACTGTGAAGAGTTAATTAAATTCCTAGATCTAGTTTTATCATTTGCAAAATTGTACGAAGGATTAAATGACAGAATAAAAATGAAGAGCACAGCACAGTGCCAGGCACTTTATAAAAACACATGAAAAAGAAGCTATAATCATACTTATATCAGTGAGCACTGACAGACAGACCTTAACTTGAGAGCAGATTAGAGTTTGACAACCTAAAATCCAGGATATTAAAAGGATAGAGAAAATGATGTTTTATACTTCTGATAATCATAAATTTGCCATGTATTATATCTATATTTTCAAAGCAAAAACACATGTTTAGGAAAATATATCATACACACTGGATCTCATATATGGGGAGAAAGGCTGTCACATTTCTCTGAATTAGAAGTACATGCATTTAAAAAATTTTAAAATGGTATACAATCATATTATGCTATTAATGCAATATTTGCCAGCTTATGAGATTATAATAATCAGTGATTTCCTGAAATAAGCCCAAATTATCATTTTATAATTTATTGGTCATTTTATTTTGAATTAAACTGACAAAGTTCTTTGAGTACTTAACTACTTATATGTGTAACATAATATGTGTTTAGCATGAAGAAAGTATCTGCCAAATAAATTACTTAGTTTTCTTTCCCCTAATATCTTGCTATCAGTACTTAATTTTTATAGCATGCAGATAAGAAAAGGGGAAAAATTAAGGTTCGAAAGGAGAAACAGCACTGTAAAAATATGTTGAATATTTCTCTTTGATGAAAAATGAGATCCTTATTTTAGTGAATATGTTATTGCCTCAAAGCTGGGGGAAAAGCAACCATCATTAGAAAAACGAATTGCTCAGCTGTTTATAAGCAAAAAGCTCTGGGGGAATTTCTCAGGACCCCAAAGGCAAAGCATTATAAGGTTATGCAAACATATGTTGCAGGTGTTTTAGGGGAGACAGGTGGGCAAACCTCAGCCATGGAAGAGGAGTTAGTTTAATACGCTGTAACTGAAATGAGATAACCTAAATGCGTCCAAGTGCAGAGATGCCATGGCACGATTGAACTGGAGCTGGAGAGTAAAAAACTCTCCCTAAAATAATTATCTTGTTAGTGCCAAGCAAACAGAATTTTTCTCTTCTTGTAGTTTTATAGAAAACAAACACTGCCAATTACAAGAAAAAAAAAAAACCAAAAAAAAAAAAACAAAAAACTAAAAAACAAAAACAAAACAACAACAAAAAACTAAAGGTATTTTAAACCTGGAACAAAGACCTGCCTGAAACAGCGATAATTATCCAAAAAAGATAAGGATGAAGTATTGTTGCCTTTATTTAAACAAATATTCCTAAGGAGACAGTTTGTTGTAATATCTCCTCTTTGGTTCACTAGGCAACATTAGATTTATCATAATTCTCCTAAAGCCTAAGATATTTCTATATTAAAATGCTAATTTTGTCTTTTCTTTTGCCTGTAATTAAACCTGGGAAAATCTGTGGTTTGATATTCACTGATTGCTAGAGAGTTCACAAAGGTCTCCCCATTTCTGTCTCTTATTGACACATATTGCCCTCTTCATTAAATATAGATACAGTGACACAGTGAATCAAAAAGGCAGACATTAGAATCCTATAGGCTCACAAATTATTCTGATTAAAACATACACACACATCAATAGGTGGTATTGTCTGGGTATTGCTGTCAAACCCAGATTTTGTGTCTTATTTTCTTCTTTGTTATTTATTCAAGAGTTGGTTTTCTTATATTATTTGTGATTGAGGACACTACTCATTTCACATAAAATTTACATTGGTATAATAGTTATATATAATAATATATTGGGCCATAGTCACTATTTTCTCTTTAAACTTGTACTATAAATTAATATTAGACACCTAGTATAAAATCAACATCAGATTTGGAAAAACAAAACCTGTAGTATCTTCAAACAGTGTTACAAAATCCAAAAGATGTAAATACAATGTACTCATCAAGTGTATTAATAAAGATTAATAAAGACTAATAAATCTTAATAAAGATTCTTCATTGAAACAAAAAAGAATATACATCTTTGTAACTTGATTGTAAATTAGAATATTATTTTAGTACCAGGATTAAAATAATCTCTGGTATAAACTAATAAATAATAATAATATACATACATTACGAATTCTAAGTGTTAAAAATCTTAGAGCAATTGGCAGAAAAATTTAGGTAATTCTCATCTATGTATCTATATAGATTAAAACTTCAAAAAAGAAAATTTAGAAGTTAAAAAAGGAAGCAAAAACATGGTTAATTGGGTAAAGACACAGACAAAACCTCTGAACCAATGCCAGCCTCATTTTACATACTGAATAAGCCCAATTCCCTAAAGTGACATCCCCATCTATACCCTGGCAAGCCGAGATCTCAGATGGCAGAGAAGCATTTTAAACCACCTGTGCGTTATGCTCGACTCTAGCTTCACACAATAAATAGACACCAAAAGAGAAATAAAAAATTTTCCTTTTTCTAATGTATTTACATTTTTGAATTTGGAATGCAGAAAGATGCCAGAGTAACACACTCCCCCACCCCCACTTTGCTATTTTTATATATGGAAAGTAGGAGCTTAGGTCTACAAATTTTCTTTGTTACTAATACTAGGCCTCAAAACGTTCCTTTTAGGTAGTTGGTTAGGTCTTTTCAGTAGTGCTCAACTCTACCTTTTTATTTCCTTCATTACCAGCAGAGCAGGGGGCAGGGGCTTACTGCAATGGTTTAAAGAAATTTGTAATCCCATTTATGTGTACCCAAGAGTTGTTCCTAACCATCTTTCTTTCTTTATTGACTTAAGGAATTAAAGTCTTTGTTATACAAACTATCTTTGGAAATTTCTTTGCAAATATCTTTGATCCTTTTATTACCTGCTTTTTAGTTGCCAATGCTACAAAAGTTAAGATCCTACAGTGAAGCCTGGTAAAAGGAAGCTTGAACAGACACACTTTTAATGCAGTTTTGAGGAAAACTTCAACAATAAAACATTGTGGAATTAAAAGTTCATTTATCATAAAAATCCATTTTTATTGTTTTAAAAATTTATTGGTTCTTCTTAGTTATACATGACTGTAGAATCCATTTTGATAAAATTAATTATACAAGCATAGGACATACCTTATTCCAATTAGGACATTCTTGTGGGTGGGTATGATATAATGGTGGGATTCACTTAGGTATTTTCATATGTGTACGTAGGAAATTTATGTTAGATTTACTCTACTGTCTTTCCTAGTCCTATCTCCCTTCCCTTTCTTCCTGTCATTCCCCTTTATCTAATCTACTGAACTTATCTTCTACCCCTCTCTCCCAAAGAATCCATTTTTACTAAGGTCATCTGCTTATGCCAACCTATTGTGATACTTTTTTAGTGTAATATTGAAGTATCAATACTGAAGTTTGAAATTTCTAAGTGAAGGCAGCAATCAGAAGGTAAAGATAAATAAAAAAGATTAGAGTTCTATTTTCCTGTTCTCTACTTAAGAAAGTGTCAAGTTAGACTACATAGAAGACCGCTGAGTCCATGCAGACAGACTTGACTTTCTTGACTGTTTTATTCTTGAGTCAAGTGTCATTACAAAAAAAAACAAAAAAAACCCCACCGATACATGTGAATTCCTTTAGAGAGTAGGAACAGTGGGATAGTTAATGTTATAAAGTATATTCTTTGAATCAATAACCTTTGATACAACTCAGCTTTGAAGGTCAGTGTCCCCTCAATTGCAAATCATTCACAAGAATGCTTATGCTATGAGTTCTAATCTTTATTTTTTTTTTGTTAATACGGACTGTTCTGCTTTCTGGTGAATACTTTGGCTTCCTTTTTCAGAATAATTTTTTAAAAGGTTTTTAAAAATGATGTAGCCTTTTTTAAAATCTACTTTATTTATTTATTTTTATGTGGTGCTGAGGATCAAACCCAGTTTGAAGAGGACCCTGTGGAGATGAGTGGGCACATGGTGATGCACAGCAATCACAGTGACAGCACAGGCCCTTGCATCCTGAGCTCCTGTACACAACAGAAATGCCAACAGACACAACATGGCACCCTCCAAGCAGTCAGCCGCAGGCCTCTGGGCTGGCAACTGAAACTGGCTGGTGGATGGTCCATAGCATCTAGGGGAGTGGTTCCTGTGCTCCAATATCTCTGTGAGGAAACCAAAGCCAAAGAGTGATGGACATCTTCTAAAAACCCCAATTCTGATGAAATTCAAACTAAGACTCAATAAGAATTTTCTTCACCTTAACATGGTTCACTGTAAATAGCTCTAATATCAACTTTGATCATATCTTATCTCTTCATTTTGATTTGATAGTTGGTACTCTAGTACCCAATATTGTGCTTTCAACCTATTTGATTGTATTTCTTACAATGTTTTAAAACATTTATGTAATCATTCTAGCCTTGTTTTAATAGCTGAGGTTTAAATTTGGTCTTCTTACCCCTCTTCTCCTTCTTACATTACTTGCTCCTGCCCCAAATCCCATCCTCCATCTTTTTCTTCTGTTTACCTTGCTGTGTATTATTCTTTTTTTCTCTCTTATTTTGTCCACTTTTTATCTCTTCCCCCTTTCAGTCCCTATATAATGTTATAGCAGTTTTACTTTATTAATTATAACTAAATTTTCAACCAATTCCAAAACTTTAATACACGTTTATACCTTAATTAGAGGAACTATAGATAACAGTATTAACAAGTTTTTTTTTTTTTTTCCATGAGGTCAAACAGTATGTGGCTTTGCTCTGAAGGGATTATAATAAATAGGGTTCAGTACATGCTCTCAAAGTGGTGTGATAGTAGGAATAGCAGAGGACATAAACTGAGTGAAAATATCAATACTGGATATTCACTCAGCCGGGCCTCTGAGAGAAAAATGCTCATGAAATAATCCCTTGCATAAAAGCAGCAGCAATAATCATCCCAATGGATGGGCAGACAAACAAGCAATAATTACCCCAAACAGTCCCTAACACTTCAATAACTGACTTAATCAAAACCACAGTGGAGGAATATTGGAGAGAGAATTCAGTTAAAATGTTCAATGAGCTAAAAGAAGACATAAGGAGTTATAGAAAATACAAGAAGTGAAAGATCATTTCAATAGAGAGATTCTGAAAAAGAACTAAATGGAAATTCTCGAAATGAAAGACACAATAAATACATTTAAAAATTCAATGCAAAGCATTACCCATAGATTAGACAACTTTAAAAATAAGATTTTCAAGCCTCAAAGGCAAAGAAATCAAGAAATCAAAGAAATCAAGAGAACAAATTTAATAATAATTGAAGTAGATAAAGGCTCCTAAATAGAAACTAAAGGGATGCACAATCTTTTCAATGAAATATTACAAAAATTTCCAAACCTTACGAACAAGATGGACATACAATATGAGGTATATAGAACTTCAAATAGAATAAAAAAGGTATTCTCCAAGACACATTATAATGAAAATGCCTAATATATAGAATAAAGATAGAATTTTTAAAGCTGCAAGAGAAAAACAGCAGGTCACATTTAGAGGTAAACAAGTTGGACTTCAACTGATTTCACAACCCAGACCCCAAAAGCCAGGATGGCTTAGAGTAATTTATACCATGTCCTGAAAGAAAATGGGTACCAACAGAGATTACTATATACAGAAAAACTATCCTTCAGAATTTAAGACAACCTAAAAACCTTCCATGATAAACAGAAGCGAAAAGAATTCATGACCACTAAAGCCTGCATTACAAAACATGCTCAATGAAATATTTCATATAGAAGAAATGGAAATCAAATGAAAACCAGCATAGGGATAAATTACAGTAGACTAGTCAATTAAAGGAGAATCAAGTCTGAATTAAACACTAGAAATAAATCAAAATGTCAGGAATTAAAAATAATCTCTTTATAATACTGCTGAATGTAAATCTTCTAAACTTTTCCATCAAAAGACACAGACTGAGCTGGGCATGGTGACACATACCTGGAATCCCAGCACTCTGGGTGGCTGAGACAGGAGAATCACGAGTTCAAAGCCAGCCTCAGCAATGGTGAAACGCTAATCAACTCAGTGAGACCCTGTCTCTACTTAAAACCCAAAATAGGGCTGGGGATGTGGCTCAGTGGTCGAGTACCCCCTGAGTTCAATCCCTGGTTCCAAAAGAAAAACAACAACAACAACAAAAAGACACAGACTGACAGACTGGATTAAAAAACAAGACCCAACTATATGTCATCTACCAGAAACTCACCTTACAGACAAAGACATCCACAAACTGAAGGTGAAAGGAAAACAAAGGACATTCCATGCAAACGGAAACTGAAAGCAAGCAGGTGTAGTTATTCTCATCAGATAAAGTAGACTTCAAGCCAAAATTAATCAGAAGAGACAAGGAAAGCATCCAAAAACAACACATAATGATTGTAACTATTTATACCCCCAAACAATGATACATCTATGTATATGAAACAAACACTTTTCAATATTAAGAATCAAACAGATCACAATACAATACTACTGGGTGATTTTGACATACTTCTCTCACCACCAGATATGTCCTCCAGACATAAACTAAGATCCTTTAAAACTAACAAATAGTACTAATCAAATGGTCCTAACAGACATCTATAGAACATTTTATCCATGGACAACTGAATTCACTTTAATCTCAGTAGCACATAGAACATTCTATAAAACAGATTGTATTTTAGGTCATGAAACAAATTTCAGCAAATACAAAAAATAGAGATAAGAAATCAATGACAAGATAAGAAATAGAAACAATTCCAACACTTGGATAATAAGTAATACACTTTTAAATGAGGACTGGATAACAGAAGAAATCAGGAGAGAAATAAAAATATACTTAGAAACAAATGAGAATGGAGATACAACATATCAAAATCTCTAGGACAACATGAAGGCAGTTCTAAGGGGAAAGTTTATAGTACCAAGTTCTTCCATTAAACAATTAGAAAGACATCAAATAAATAATCTAATGTTACACCTCAAGACCCTAGAAAAAGAAAAACTAAAACCAAAATCAGTAGAAAAGACAAAAGAATTAAAACAGAGCTTAAATTAATGAAATTGAGAATAAAACCAATACAAATGTCAATTGAAACAAAGGGTTGGTTCTTTGAAAGGATAAATAAGACATGGATATTCCTTAGCCAAACTAACCAAAAGAAAAGAGAGAAAATCCAAACTAACAAAATTAAAGATGAAAAAAGAGATATCACCACAGGCACTAGTGAAATCCAGGGGATCATTAAAAAGCATTTTGAAAATTTATACTTCAAAAGGTTAGAAAATCTTGAAGATATTGACCATTCCTAGAGACATGACCTACCCAAATTGAACCATGAGGATACAGAAAATGTACACAGTACAATATCAAGCAATAAAATTGAGGCAGCTATTAAAAGTCTTCTAACAAAGAAAAGCCCAAGACCAGATGGATTCACAGCCAAGTTCCACCAGACCTTTAAAGAAGAACTAATGTCAATCTTCCTCAAATTAATCCATGAAAAGGGAGGAAACATTATGAAATTCATTGTGTGAAGCCAGTGTTACCTAATGACAAAACCAGAAATAGAAACATTAAGAAAACTTCAGAGATATAGTCCATGCTTGTATAATTACATCAAAATGGATTCTGCTGTCATGTATAACTAAAAAGAACCAACAAACACAAAAAAACCCAACTTCAGACCAATATCCTTGATGAAGATTGATAAAAAACTTCTTAATATTGGCAAAAACATTCAAAAACACATCATGAAGACAGTGAAAGATTATCAAGTGGATTTTATCCCAAGGATGCAAGGTTGGTTTAACACATGCAAATCAATAAATGTAATTCACACATAAACAGAATAACAGGATTAAGGATAGAATTACATGATTGTCTCAACAGAAAGAGAAAAAGCATTTGACAAAATCCAGCAGCCATTTATGTTTAAAATATTAGAGAAACTAGGGATAGAGGGAACTTAACCTCAACATTGTAAAGGCTATTCATGAAAAACCCAAGGCCAACATCATAACTGAATCAAAGAAAACAAAGTATTTCCTCTAAAAATCAGGAACAAGACAAAGATGTCCACTCTCACCACTCCTATTCAACATAGTTGTTGAAACTCAAGCTACAGAAATTTGGCAAGAGAAGGAAATTAGAGGGATATAAACAGAAAAAGAAGTCAAATTATCTATGTTTGCTGATGACATAATGCTATATTTAGAAGACCCCAAATACTCTACCAGAGGGTTCTGCAACTGATAAACAAATTTAGTAAAATAGCAAGATATAAGACAACTATACATAAATTGATTGCTTTCCCATACCCCAATGATGAATCTGCTGAAAAAGAAATTAGGAAAAGTATCCCATTCACAATAATCTAAAAAAAGCAAAACAAAACTTAGAAATAAATATAACCAAGGAGGTAAAAGACCTCCACAATGAAAACTACAGAACACTGAAGAACGATATTAAAGAAGACCTTAGGAGATTGTTCATGGTTTTGGATGGGCAGAATTATCAGAATGGCCATACTGCCAAAAGTGTTATCCAGATTCAATGAAATTCTTATGAAAATACCAATGCATTCTTCAGAGATCTAGAAAGAACAATCCTTAAATTCATTTGGAATAATAAGAGACCCAAAATAGACAAAGAAATCCTCAGCAAGAACAGCAATGCTGGAGGCATTACAATACAGGACCTCACATGAAAGTACAGAGCAATAGTAACAAAATCAGCAAGGCATTGGCACCAAAACAGACATAAAGACTAATGGAACAGAACAGACAGAGACAAATCCACATAGATAAAGTCATCTGATACTTGAAAAAATGCCAAAAACATACCTTGGAAAAAAGACAGCCTTTTAACAAATGATGCTGGGATAACTGGATATGTATATGTGAAAGAATGAGACTAGACCCTTTCACTCATCCTGCACAAAAATCAAAGTGCATCCTAGTCACAGGAATTAGACCAGAGTCTCTGCAACTGTGGAAGAAAATGTAAACTTAACACTCCAACATATTTGCACAACCACTGACAAGCACTGACTTTCTTAATAAGACTTTGAAAGCACAAGAAATAAAACCAAGAATCAATAAGTGGGGCAACATCAAATGTAAAACCTTCTGCACAGCAAAGGAAATAAGAGCATGAAGAGAGAGCCTACAGAATTGGAGAAAATCTTTGCTATTTCCTCCTCAGATAAGGGATTAATATCCAGAATGTATAAAGAACTAAAAAATACTTAACCACAAAAAACAAACACAAATAAACCAATTAACAAATGGGCAAAATTACTAGATACTTCCAAAAGCAGAAACACAAATGACCAATAAATATACAAAAAAGCATTCAACATCTCTAGCAATCAAGGAAATGCAAATCAAGAGTAAATTGAAGCTGGGTGAGGTGGCACAAGCCTGTAATCCCAGCACTTAGGGAGGCTGAGACAGGAGAATTGTGAGTTCAAAGCCAGCCTCAGCAATGGCGAGGTGCTAAGCAACTCAGTGACACCTTCTCTCTACATAAAACACAAAATTGGGCTGGGGATGTGGCTCAGTGGTCGAGTGCCCCTGAGTTCAATCACCAGTACCAAAAAAAAACCCAGTAAATTGAGAATTCATCTCATTCCAGTAAGAATGGCAAATATCAAAACCAAATAATAATAAATGTTGATGAGAATGTAAGGAAGAAGGTACACTTACACATTGTTGGGAGGACTGGGAGGATTGTAAATTTCTAACCTGTTTGGAAAGTAGTGTGGAGATTCCTCAAAAAGCTAGGAATGGAACCACCATATGATCCAGCTATCCTATTCCTTGGGATATATCCACAAGATCTAAAATCAACATATAATAGGGCTGCAGCCACACCAATGTGTATAGAAGCACAATTCACAATAGCAAAGCCATGGAACTGGCCCATGTGCCTGTTAATAGATGAATGGTTAAGGAAAAACTGGTATGTGTACTCAATGAAGTTTTAGTCGGTTACAAAGAAGAATAAATTATGGTATTTGCTGCTAAATGGTTGGAACCAGAGAATATCATGCTAAGTGAAATATGTCAGACCCATAAAGTCAATGGTTGAATGTTTCCTTTCATATGTGGAAGCTAGAGAAAAATAAGAACAAATAAAGCAAAAAAGCAGGTGGTGGGAGACTCCATGAATATAGAAGAGAGGATCAATGGAGTAGAGAAAGGGCAGAGAAGGAGAGATGAGGAAAAGGGAAAGGGAGAACAGTAGAATGAATCTGACCAAACTTTCCTATGTACATACATGAACATACCACAGTGAATCTCACTTTTATATATGTCCAAAATATACTAATTCAAAACAAAGCTATAATAAAAAGTAAAAAAAAAATTAAAAAAGAGATTGATTAGCAAGACTTGACTACATCCCTTACATATTTAATATGTATCTAAAGAAAGGAGATATACATCAAAAGAACCTTGCCAAGGGAACAGAGAAAAACAGAATCAAAGAGTAAGACGAGCAGAGCCACTGGGACAGAGCCTAAGTCAGTGGGTAATTAATGGGTGGTACTTCCCACACTACCTTTATGGTGAAGTAGGTATGCTTTTACTAAATGTGCCTGCCCATCAGCATCCACTTGATACAAAGACTTCCAAGATGATCTGTGATTCTGATTGAGTTTTTCACATAGGTCAGATGGAGCTAAGTTCTTTTCCTTACTGTAAATGATTTGATAATGATGTGGCCTCCAATGTAGGTCTGTGTCTTAAATTGTTTGGAGTGCTTTAATAAAATACCATAAACTGGGTGGCTTATAAACAGTAGAAATTTACTTCTCACAATTCTGAAGGCTGGGAATTCCAAGATTAAGACACTGAACACATGATACCTATATGGTGTCTTCTAGCTATGTCCTCACATGGTAAAAAAGGTGAGCTACCTGTCTGGGGTATTTTTTATGAGTATATGAATCCTAACTACCACCTTCCAAAAGCTCTGCTTCTTGATACTATCCTTCATGAGTCAGGAATTTCAATATATGAATTTTGAGGGTACATGAACATTCAGACCACAGCAGTCTGCCACCAAGAAGTAAATGGGGTGGTCATGGAGGAATGCAGATGTCAATCTTGTGGCTGTTTCACCACTGAAGATTAAGAAAGAGATGGATTGGCTTATATAGCAGCCTTGTAGGTTCAGTTTTGAGTCTGTCTCTGAGTGATGACTTAGTTCTTTTGGAGAGTACTAAAAAATGAGATTTCTCAGATCATGAGACTAGAGGTCACAAGTTTTCTCTGTAATTTTAGCTCTTCCCTTTGACAGAGCTCTCTTGATGAGCCTGAGAGATTAAGGGACCAAACCATTACCATGTTAAGGACAGCCACTGGTTGCTCACCAAACCTGCTTCCTCTTCTTTCTGAACACACAGCTTAACTATCATTTGAAAGGCTTGTGTGGATAGATATAGCCATGACTGAGTTCTGGCCTATCAAATGTGAATAACAGTGATATGTGACACCTGCAGGTCTGACCATAAAACCTTCATGCTATTTTCTCATCCAGTTGGGGATGTCAATGTGCAGAGCAACCCTGGACAAAGTTGAAGTTAACAGCAGGAAGAAGCCTAAAAAATTGTGTGACCCTAAGACACTCTCATACCAAAATTACAATGTGTCACTTATGTAAAAACTAAACATCTGTGTTAAGCCCTGGGAACCAAATATTTTCATTTGCTACAGCATTTGGTCAACTTTACTAACAAGAAGACAGAATGATAATTGTAATAAACACACACATCTTAATTTCAAGAAGAAAAGTTGTACAAGGTGACTTTTTCCCCTTTGGGCTACCTAATTTGCATATGTTCATCTTCTCATATTCTTCCCTTCCTCCCTTTCAGTTTACACTATTAGTCCTAACCTTCTGAACTGGCTCTCTTTACTGGTTTCCTCTCATTTTCTATTTTATTACTTTTGTCTTCTTGTCTTCCATATGAATGGCAACCACTGAAGCCATATGGTTAAAGATAAAACACAAAAGGTCAATTTCATTATAGGATAATAATTATGATTTCCCCATCAATCTTACTGAGTGTTCTTTAGGAACCTAAAGGCCAGATCTGGCAAAGTAGTTATGCTGATAAAATACCAACTTTCAAATTCAGTATTTCGACCATGAGCAAACAAGAAGCAGAAGTAAACAAGTGGTTGTAGGAGTAATCAAGTTGAAATGCACCATATTATGTTCCCTGCACAAGATCAAAGAGCTCACCAACTCTCTGTGGCCATTCAGGACTTGGGGAAGTAGTGCGTGTGGGCATAATCAGAACACTGTGCACTAGGAATCAGGAGGCCAAGGAGGAAGAAGACAATTGGCTCCAGACGGGAGCAGAGCCAGGGGGATAGGTCTTGGCTCTGACTTTGAATTCAGATGACTTTGGGTATTTCACCTCACTCTCATTAGGCCTCAGGAGAAAATGAAGCATAATTACATGATCTCTAGAGTCTTAATCAACCTTTAATAAACTACAAAATACATAATATTCCTAACACTGAATGTTTAAAGTACCTTTAACTTTTTATTATTTTAAATTTATTATTATTATTATTTTAAGTATCACAACAATCAAGAAGGAAGCACATAACGGACCCAGGTCATAAAAACAGCTAGAAAAATGGGATGGCATAAGTAGACTTCTCAGTAAAACTCAGGACCCTAGGGAATAAAGCATCTGTTTTATCAGAGGAATTTAGGTGAACTCCCTCATCACAGGAGAGGGTGAGTTCTGTGTCTTCCCCAGCTAGCCTTGGTAATGGCTGTGACTAAGGAAATAGCTGTGTGCATACTAAGGGCCAGCCTTAGGATTCAACATCACCTGGATCAGTTTCAGAAGTCGCTGATCTAGAACAGTGGCTCTCTCAACTTTTTTGATTGTTCTTTTGCTACTAAAAAACTTGGAGGACTTGCATCTTTGATACAAATGTATATTCACTTATTTAAAAATCACCTGCCCGTACCACTTGTAGTAATCTATTTTGTACATCAAAAAATTATGCACAACCATTTTTTTTTTGTAGTGTGAATTAAACTCAGGGTCACTTTCTCATTGAGCTACATCCCCAGCCCTTTTAATTTTGAGGCAGGGTCTTGCTAAGTTGCTGAGTCTGGCCTTGATCTTGCACTCCTCCTGCCTCAGCCTTTCAAGTTGCTGGGATTATAGGTGTACAACATTGTGCTCAGCTATACAACAGAATTTTTAAATAAGATATATTTGATACTTATAATGGAATTTTTGTTCTTCTTAAAACATATTTTTACCAATACTGTGGACTATATATTTCATTTTTAGAAATCTGCATTAAATATTTTGTGAATGTGAATTTTTGTGATTGATACTATTGAAGAAGCTGCATAAAGAGACATAGATCTGACTAGAATGAAGAAATTGTTGCCTTGCTTTTAAAGTATGGTATTCATCTCATAACTAATTAGGCCAAGGTTTAATAAAATCTCTATCTTCTTTAATGTTAATCAGTTCTTCTTAAAAATCTAACTGAAAGAAGCTGCATTTGTATATTTCACAAAAATGGATTCAAATCTTGTTTATCTTTTCATATGGAAGATTAGCAACAGAGTTAAATTCTGTTTTCATATATTTTAGGTGTTCTCAGAGTTTTTTTAAGAAGTGATATACTCAAATTATCATTGGCAAGAACATTACAAATGGATGAAACATTTTCAAATCTCCAATTTCAGAATGTCCTTCCCATAGCATGGATTTTTTTTTTTTTGTAAAAGCTCTTAGTTTCATTATTAAAATGTTATCATTAGCTTGAAGAGACAAATTGCTTATGTTTAAAAAATATTTGTATGGTACCATACAAATATTAGTGCACCTACAAGAGACATTCATGGCTTCTTGGCTTCTGGCATCTCTCTGGTATTATAAATATGCCATCATTTAAGAAAATGTAACCTATAAATACATAACTTGGCACAAGGAAAAGCAGTTGGGAGATCAAGGGGGCCACTGTGAATAACTTTGTATGTGGAACTCTCTTTTTCTTTCAGGAGACCTTGTGGGTGATATGACTAACTCCATTATTTTCTCACCACATCTCTTTGGATTATCTATGTATAGTCACAAATTCAGTTTTGTAAATCAATCTCCCTAATTCATTATATCCCTAGTCCCTAGTACAAAGAAGGCAATAAGTACCTGTTGTACTAAATTGCCATGGATACAATAATTTCTCCTCTGATAGAGAACTTGAGGGCTTGGTTGGGGTAGTTATAGCCACTGTTTGTTCATCAATTCATGTATTCATTCACTCTTGAAGATACATAGGACTTAACAGAATAAAACAGAAAAGGCCTGGTTTTCATGGAAATAAAGTACTATCAGGGGAAGACAAATAAAAATCAACAGGACAGTCTGGGCATTGGTGGCACATGCCTGTGATCCCGGCTACTTGGGGTTGATAAGATGATGGGAAATTCAGTGCCAGTCTCAGCAACTTAGACCCTGTCTCAGAATAAATGAATGAATGAATGAATGAATCAAAGGGTCTAGAGGTGTAGCTCAGTGGCAGAGCATCCCTGGGTTCAATCCCCAGTACCACAAAAACAAACAAAACATGACAAATCAGAAAGTTATTTACTATGGAGATAGATGCAATGGGGTCTGCATTATCAGGGTTTGCTTCAAACCCTATGAAAATCCCAGATCTGAATGAAAACTAAAAGGAAAAACCAGCCAAGTAGATGTCCTTTTCCCTTACCACAAATCCTTTCATTGTTCTTGACATGGTTCAATCAAGATATCTGAGATATTTCAGATGCTATCAGTATATAGTAGGAATTTTTAAAAATTGAGCTAAATTAATTAAAATAGCATTTTGGAGAAAGACGCAATGTGAAGAAGTGAACTACTTCAAAACCAGGTAAAACAACTAAGTAAATTAAAATTTTTTCCAAATCACCTTAAGACACATAGAATATTCATCATCAGCATATGAGCACAGCACTCACATACAGAATGCTAGAGCAAAACCCCCTTCATAGAGCCAAACTGGCCTCCTCCTAGAGGAGCTGGAGGGTCCAGCCATGCCATCATGGTGGCTTCAAGTTTATCTGTATGATTTATAATCAGTGAGATATAGATAAAAATCCTGAATGTATGGAAATCAACTTCCATTTAACAATATTATTATCACAAAAATGATTGAATTGGATGAACTATACTTGAAAATTCTCCATGATAAAATATTTCATTTTTGAGAACAGGTATAACATCCTGTTTATGTCAGTCAGCTTGTCATTATTGTAACAAATACTTGAAAGAATCAACTTACAAAGAGAAAAGGTTTATTTTGGCTCATAGGGTTAGAGGTTTTAGTCCATGATCTGTTGGCCCACTGCTTTGGGCCTGTGGTGACACATCATAGTGGGAGCACAGGAGGAGCAAAATCACTCTCATGAGTAGTAATGAAAAAGAGAGAAGACACTGGGTTCTGGGTTCTCATAATCCTCTTTGAGTTTACAGCCACCAAGAGCCAAAGATCTCCAACTAAGCTTCACCTTTTAAAGTTTCCACCTGTTCCTGGTAGTGTCAAATTGGGGTCTAAGACCCTAATATGAGTCTTTGGGTTACACTCAAGATACAAAACATAGCACTATCTAAAGTATCTAAATAAAGCAATTATAGGGAAATGACGGTTCATTATAGTTAGACAGCTTACTTGTATTGCTTTCTTCCTATAAAACTAATATATCTAACATTTCAAGATTAGCAATGTTTTCTGTGCTAATATACTTAAGGGGCAAATAAACTATTTTTGTGGCCACAACTACTTATATTAAAAAGAATTATGCTATTTTTCTATTTTTGCCAGTTTTAAGTTTATAATCTTTTTATTGTAATTTGTAATTTTCAGCATCTTTAAATTATAATATCAAGATGAGAAGATGGGACATAGTGGCACACACTTGTAATCCCAGCTACTCAGGAGGTTGAGGAAGGAGGATTGTAGGTTCCAGGCCAGGCTCAGCAACTTAGCAAGATCCTGTATCAAAATAAAATAAAAATGGGCTGGAGATGTAGAGTGCTTGCCTACCATGTGTGAAATCGTGGGTTCAATTCCTTGTCTGTCTGTGTCTGTCTGTCTGTCTGTCTTTCTCTCTCTCTCACACACACAGATCAGTGCTTCCCCCCTGCCCCCACAAGCTGTTTCATGTACAATAAGGAAAATAAGTGATTCGCTAGATTGCCACTGCATTTAAGAATTGGAAATGACTTTCAGACACAATAGCTACTTAAGGACCTATTAGCCACTCACCACCCTTTAAAAAACAATTAATGAATCTGAATTTAAGGCAGCAAAAACCTAATTATTTTCTCTAAGGGAAAAGCAACAAGTCAATGGTAAGGCAGGGGCAGTTACTTCATGCCTTGACCTCAGGGACACATCACAATCATTTCCCTATAATGCCTTTAATATTTTCACATTTGAGGTTTATACTGACTTTCTGAACATATGTGCATAGGACTGATAGCTTAAAAAGCTTTCAGTAGTCTCTTTACAATAAATATTCTCCCTAATCATCTAGATTTTCCTTACTTCTAAGATATTGGAGGGTGGGAGGACACAAGGCAAAACAAAACAGGAGACTGGTTTGTAGCTTTTGCTTTCCTTACTGTTAATCAGGAAAGAATTAAACCATGAATTTTAAAGTCTTTTTAAATTATTTGAGGAAAAATAACCACGATTGTAATGAGTTGTTTATCAGTAAGGGAACCCTTTCCTTTAAAGATAAAGGCAACAATTTCCACAACGCTTCATAGCTCTCTTTAGTTGCTCAGAATTAAAAACAAAACAACAAAAAAAAATCTCACTGAACTTTCCCAGAGTGACTAAAAAGCTGAACAAAGACATGCTTATTTCCAGCAAATAGTTACTATGAGCAACTACTTACAACCACTAAATCTTATAAAAATGATTAAAATGAGATCCTTTTTACATTGAGTTTTCACTGCTATAGAAAACATTTATCAATGTTGAATAACAACACACAAATTGGAACATTACACAAATAATGTCAAATAAAATATGAGCAAAACTTCCTTGCACATTTCATGAACTTTCAATAATTAGTGTCTGCAAACACTTGAGATACTGACGGGAGATATAGTAATCTTTAGATCCCGAGGGGGTTACTGAGTGAATCTGGATAGGGAACTGCCAGGCAATTGTCCTTCAGCAATCCCCAAGAGCTCTGCTTCCTGTTTTCTCAAGCTGGAGTAACATGGCCAAAGAAGATTCTTTAAAGCCTTGTAGGAATACCTCTTCCCCTAGGAAGTTCTCTAAGTTTGAATTAGCTCTTCTTTCTGCAATGCTTTTACTCCTTTGTCCATAACAACTAGTTGTTTACTTTTATAGGATACAGTGTTCTCATCCCATGAACCTGCATACAAAAGATAGTAGAAACGGATACCTTTTGAATTAAACTGAATCTTGATAAGAGAACCTGAAGGGTCCTGAACTTATTTGGTCCGGCTTCTTCATTTTATAGTTCAAGAATAGGAGTGGCTTGCCTAATCAACACAGCAGGCTTCCTCAGGTGGCAGACACTGAGCTAGAGCTGCTGGAGATCTAGTCCTTGGCCAAGTAGAGCTCTCCTTTTGGTAGGTGAGAAAGACTCCTATGGGGTTCTTTTGTCACTACACAGTGCAGCATGACATTCACAAAAATGGAAGCAAAAGAGTCCCAGACTGATGTTCACTGAAGGCAGTCAAGATTGTCTCTTAACAGATAAACTATGTTCAGCAAAGTAAACTAAGAGTCCAGAGTCCTGGCCACGGTCTCCTAAAATCAAACAATAAGGTTACTGAAATAAACTGTGTGACAGCCTAGAGGTCTGAATCAGTGAGTGTGCTTGCCAAGTGAAAAACTTATTTAAGACGACCTCTGGACATTCTGGCTGAGGGAAAGAGTACTTTAAAAGAGAATGTTTTAACCATTAGGAATAAATATGAATTCATCAATCTTTTGGGAGTTTCTGAATAGTATCCTAAGAATGAGTTTACTCTGTATCACCATGTAACACTGCACAGTAAGAACAAAGTAATAATCAGCCTTTCCTGGCTCATCAACCTATCTCAGACAGGTTCACAGCTCCAATTGTATTGGTCTTTTTTCAGTTCCACCAATAGTCCAAGTTCTTTTCAACCCTGGAACCTTTGCTTTGCTGTTCCCCCCTATCCTCTGCCTGGCTGGTTCCTTTTCTTCCATTAGTTTCCACTTGAAATGCCATCTCCTCAGAGAGAGATGTTGGACCAACTACACAAATAAGGTCTTCGTGGAGTCCAAATTCAAACCTTGCTTGTTATTTTTACAATGACACTTTATTAGCATCCAAATAACACATAAAGTCACTTTTTGTTTGTTTATTTATTATAATAAAGGCCATATCTCTTTTTTTTGGTTCACCTTTATATCAACACCATCTAAACCGTACCTGGTACACAGAAGACACACAGCAAAGACTGGTTAAATAAATCAGTAAATTCTAAATGCCATAAAACTAATTCAAAATTATTTAGAAATTGCTAAATGTTTTAAGAAAAAAATGACTCTAAGAAATGCTAAATGTTTTAAGAAAAAAATGATTCTAGATTAAAAAATGTTTGATGACAATAAATAATAAATCTCAAATACTGTCTTAATAACATTTATAACTACTTGAAGATCATTGTTTTATAGCCACCATTTTTCAGAAATAAAACTTAAGTTTTTTAAAAATGCTAATCTATGTCAGTAAGTCTATATTTCTGGTTGGATGTGGAAACATAATTAGTCACTTATAACTAAATATCAACAATAATAAACATTCACTTTGTGGTTATCTAGTGATAGAAAAGAATGACATCCATACAGCTCAAAAACAAAGAAAAACTAGTTTTTCTCATGCCAATAACAAAATAAACATAAAAACAAATGATTCTCCAAGAATGACATTTTAAAAAATATACTCCACTCTGGGTGAAAATAAAGATGAAGAGACAGGAATAACTAAGAAATCTATCTATAACCTGAAATCATGATAAAAAGCTAGTTGAAAAAATGCTAGAAATAGAAATGTCAGGAAAAGTAAATAAGTGAATTCAGTGTATTCTCCTCAAAGAGTCAGTCTGGGTGGTTTGTCAGTCCTTTACTGCTCAAATCAGAAAATAGAACACAAAATAGCCTTGCTGGAAAGAAACATTCTCTAACAATGTTACCTGACTGGTAGTAGGTCTGAATGTACTTGCTACTTTTCTTTATTTTTTTAAAATGTTTATTTTTTAGTTGTAGGTGGACAGAATATCTTATTTTATGTGGTGCTGAGGATCGAACCCAGTGCCTCACGCATGCTAGGCAAGCATGCTACCACTGTGCCATAACCCCAGCCCCTGCTACTTTTCAATTATGATATTTTACCAAAGTTATTAGGTAATGACAACAATGTTGCATGTATTTGTGGAGTTATTTTGGGAATGAAATTGAGTAAAAATTCAGTTACTTATAAAATCTGAAACTTCAACTTCAGGCATTTAATAGTTTAAAAAAGAAAAATTTAATACAACTCCAAACACAAGCAAGACTAGAACTGGACAAGTCTAGGTACATTGCATATGTTGAAATTGTCATTTCTAGTAATTTTCTCCCATAAACAGCAACAGTCACTGCTAGAAGGGTTGCTTGAAAACTTAGCAGAAGTATTTTTTCTAAAATATTCTCATCTTCAAAACAAATGGTGGCTGTCAAATTCTTACTGCATAATCTAAACTGGTAATCCATGTACTGTATTTCATTTGTAATAAGTCTTCGTGGTAAGGTTAACACTTCAACACACAATACAAATAAGAGAGCACCAAAAAATGAAAATTACTTTGCTTCTGTTTCTGTATTAGAATTTTATTTGCTAAAGGGTAAAAACAGATTTGCAAAATTCACAGTTAACTTAAAACAATAGTTTTAAACCTTTATTCCTAGCCCTTACTGCCTTCAGGAAGGAGAGAACATCTGGTTATTTAAGGAACACAATATGTTCACATTTTCTATGACTTTTGTTTCTAATTGGGTTTTAAATTTTTTTTTTTGAGTTTGAACAACTAGCTAGAACAATGTTTTTTAATCACTTCATATTTTTCAGAATGTCCTCCTTCTATCCCTCTAACTTCATTTAGTGGATTGTTTCTAGAAATCTGCTCAGTAGTTCTAATATGATTTAAAAAAAAAGTGAGAATTAAGATTGCAGTCTGAAGAGCTAAGTATAGAATCTGTATTTACAGCAGGCAGGACAGAGGATGCTACAAACAGATATTTGACATGCAGTTTTGTCATAAAGTACACATTCAAAAATTTCAAACAGTTCTCAGACCACTTTATATACAAGGCAGTTTCATTTACTATAGCTGCAAATAAATGTTTATCACAAATAATTTATATGAGAAATAGCTAAGTAAGATACCACTATTTGTAAAACAATGAAGCTACTATAGTTCTTGTGTAGAAAGGTGGCCTAAGATCTGGGTTCAATTGCTGGCTCTGTGACCTAAGTCTCTTAAGCCTCAATTTGATTATTAGTTCATCTATGAAAGGAGTTTCGATCAGACTGTCTAGGTTCTTTATAGTTCTGAAATTGTAGCTAACCCAAGTGAAGTATATTTATTAGATTATTTGCTATGTCTTTCTTGTCCCATAATACCTGAAGGTGATAACAGATTTCCAGATAATTCTAACACAAAGGAAATTAAGGAACCATTAGATACTCTTTTAAGTTAATGTTGTAGGGCTAATTCACCATCTTGATAAAAATGGAAACTATGGATTTTGTGGAATATGGATGTGGGTTCCAGAAATATGCTAGGGGTGAGTGAGGTCCACCTAGACAAGTGTCAGTGTAGTATACTAGAAAGGAGCACAGTATCTGAAGCAGAATTCAATTCTATCATTGTTTTCTTAATATCAAGCATGTGTGGGGCATACAAAGCTAAGTGCTAAAAACCGAGCAGGAGTCCTAAGGAGAAATGATTGATAGAACAAATATGCACAGAGATAAAACACAGGTGCTGTGCATACTTGAAGGAGAGGAAATATCCTAAAGGAACCTGGAAATGGTTTCCTGGAAAAGTAGGATGGATGATAGGAACCTTGGGAGGGAAAGAGTAGGTACAGGATCAGGAAGTCACTCTAGCTAGGTTAGGAGCTTACAAGTGTTCTGTACTTCAGACAGGCACCTAACTGTAACCTCTTTCTACAGAGAAAGAGTCAAGATAACCTGCTCTGCCCTTCACAGGGTTGTTGCAAGGACCAAATGAAGCATGTCAAAGCACCTAGAAAACTATGAGGAAGCATAGTTCTATTCTTACCATTCACAGACCCATTATTTCAATCTGTTCAAATAAGAAATCTTTCACAGTAAAGCCTACCTCTGATATAAAACAATTACAGACGGGGGTCTCATGTTGTGCTCGTATAACATATTCTCAACAGATCAACCTCCACAGGGATTTGGGGATAATGATAGAACAAAGTGTTTTTCTGAACACACTAAGGCTTAGAGTTCTTTATTTCTAGTTTATTAAATCTGTCATCAGCACTTAACACTACTATCACATGAATCTGGACTATGGAAAAGTGTGCCTTCGTGCCTCAAATCTCATCTTCCTACCAGTTCACTTCACTGAGACTTGTGTGTTTATGTACTTACTATGATCTACTTAAATCAGGAATGATTCAAGTATTTTAAGTGTTTCACTCTTGCTATTAAATAGAAAACATTTAAAGCACAGGTTGTCTGGGTTTTTAGAAGATATGGTTAGGGATCTTAGCATTAACATTCCCTCTTTTTTTTCTCCTCAGCACAAATGGCCTCTTTTATGACTACCATGGACAGCAATTACACTGAAAATTGTACTTGTAGATTTCTATAGTATAGGCATACTTCCATTTTTTTCCACTTGTACCTTTATAGCACTGGATTGGACCTTGTTAGCTCATTTGAAGTCAGTTCTTTATAGAGAAAGGATGCTCTAGAGGAGTGGGTTATCAGAAACAACTTCACTCAACCCCAAAATATTATTAAAAAGATGATAATGGCTCAGCAAGCATGAGTTTTCCAAAATAATGAGGATGGTCAGTGGCTGAGCCAAGGCTTGACATACATCTCCAAATACATCTAACTTAGGTGTCTTACAGAACACGACATTGCTACAGACTTACATTAACACCAGTGTCAAGGACATAGTTCTCATTTGAAATTTACAATGAGTCTATACTTATTATACTACCACTTGACTATAACTACCATTTTGATAGGCAAGAAATCCTTTAAAGATATATAATTTTCTTATTTTTCCTGTAGATATCATCATTCCAGGAACTTGTCCTCATAAGCCTTATTATTATTTTTTAAATATTTTTTAGTTATACATGGACTCAATGTCTTTATTTTGTCTATTCATTTTTATGTGGTGCTGAGGATTGAACCCAGTGCCTCACATGTGCAAGGCAAGCACTCTGCCACTGAGTCACACCCCCAGCCCAAGCCTTATTATTTTGACTCCCTCATCCTGTCCAATTTCTTATGTCTCAGAAATATCAGTTTAGGGTCTCACATTTTGCACCAATATTTTGACCATGTTTTTACTTGGTAAAACTGAATGTAAAGGTGGGAAATTCCCTTTTTTAAGATAATAATGCTATTATTTTTTTCTCTTAAACCCTAAAGAACCTATATTTTTAATGTCTATAGAATTCTATTCATTAAACTATTATAATATGGACACTACTTACTGAGATAAAATCATTCCATAAAATTCACACTAATAAGAAAGGACACTTAGATTCTATTGGTCAACATTGATGGACTTGGTATAAAGAATTCTGAAATTACATGAGAGATTCATAAGAAGATCAACCATATTTAGCTAGGGAAAAAATTACCAAGATCCATAGGTTTTGACAACATATTCATTTCTTCCTTTAGTTAAACCAAACAAATTACGATAAGTAGGGAATTCAAACTGCTCTTTTAACATTTTTTTCCCACTCTAAGAATTCCTAATTCTAAACTGAAAAAATTTAACTTGAGCAGGGCTTGGTGGCGCATGCCTGTAATCTCAGCACTATGGGAGGCTGAGACAGGAGAATTTGCGAGTTCAAAGCCAGCCTCAGCAATGACGAGGCGTTAAGCAACTCAGTGAGACCCTGTCTCTAAATAAACACAAAACAGGGCTAGGGATAGCGCTTAGTGGTTGAGAACCCGAGTTTAATCCCTGTCATTTAAAAAAAAAAAAAAAAAAAAGCCAGGTGTGGTGGTGCATGCCTGTAATCCCAGCACTTTGGGAGGCTGACATAGGAGAATCGTGAGTTCAAAGCCAGCCTCAGTGACGATGAGGCGTTAAGCAACTCAGTGAGATCTTGTCTCTAAATAAAATACAAAATAGGGCTGGGGATATGGCTCAGTGGTCGAGTACCCCTAAATTCAATCCCCTGTACCCCCCAAAAAAATTTGACTTATGTTTTTTTTAAAAATATTTTTTATATGTTGATGGACATTTATTTTATTCATTGATTTATATGTGGTGCTGAGAATCAAATCCAGTGCCTTGCACATGTTAGGCAAGCATCCTACCACTGAGCCACAACTCCAGCTCCTTGACTTATGTTTGTAGATCAAAATTTATGCTGAATTGACCAGCAACCTCATTTTTATTCCTTTTATAGATATTTCATCATCTTGGGTTTTTTTTTTAAGTAAAAGAGTATGTACTTCCACAACTTACACACACACACACACACACACACATATATATACAAAGAACTATAGATTTTCATAGTTAAACTCTTAAACCTTACCAGAAAAAAAAAAAAAAAAAACCTTCCTTAGGTTTCAAAGAAATGATAGATTTCTGATGCTTAGTAAAATACTTAGTGTAACAGAAATGATATAAAAATCCTATTTCTACAGAAAACTGCTACTAGTATGAAAAAAAAATTTAAGTCAGTCAAAGAATAAACAGAGGAAATACACATAGGTTGAAGTCAACAACCAAGGAAAGGGCAGAAATCCTTTAAAATTAAAATTTATATTAAATTTGAAGGACCAAATTGATCAGACAGAGCTTTGGCAGTGGAATCCACAGACAGACTGACTGACTCAGAGACGGTTTGACAACTGCCAACATGAGTGGTGGGAGGGCTGCCAAAGAGCCAAAGGCTGGGACTACCATCCAGCGCCTGGCATTCTCAGACTCTGATTTGAAGCTTTCTCTCTTATACTGTATCCAATATTTTTGTTTGGCTCAAAAGTAGTAAGGATTCACAGATTTTTTTAGATCATTTAATGTTCTTATTTTCAAGAAATATAACATTAGTTGTAAAAGAGCACACTTTTTCTCTGAAGTGTAAAGAAAATTTTCATGAACTGCTTTATGCTCAAATACAGAAATCAGTGTTAAAGTCTATTTAAATCTTTATTAGGTTACTCTTAATCCACAGAGTAAGAAATACGTACTCACAACATGAAATAATTTAGTATTTAATTATATCATTAATTCTTACAGACCTGTCCTTTTAACAGATCTACTTTTCTGATTTTCGTATGGCCCCCAAGGTGCTATTTGAATAAAACTTATCCCCTGGGGGCGGGGCACCAAGAATAATGAAGTTTGGCTACAAGGAGAGCCAAACTATTTTGGCTTGGAGAGCCAAACTACCCATCAACTATTTCCTTGACTGATGAGAAAGGCAGGAGGGCAGAACAATTTTAGGAGGTACAAGAGATGTGTGCTCTGATTCTGAACTGCAGTGTCAACTTCCTTGCTAAACTGCTGGCCATGGAGGTATATGAGTTTTGGCCTATGACTTTTCAACAAATTCTATTACTAGGCAATTCATCTGTTATTGGGAATTCTTAAACTCATATTCAGAGAAGCCTATTTTTCACTCAACTTAAAATACTGCATATACTACTGGGCAAACTTACCTTTGGGTCTCTCAGGAACAGAGCCTTAAGAATTAGTGAGTGCACATCCCCGATGAGTGGGTAATGCATCAGAAGGCCAAGACAGGTCTGGTAGTTACTAGAGATCACTAAATTAAAAGAAAAAAAAAAAAAGAATAATTCAGATACAATACTGTTTGAGATCTTTTGTATTACTGAAAATATAAAACATAACAACTTAGAGCCAAACAAAACAAACCAACAATTCAACTGATTTGATAAAACTAAGTATGGAGAAGAGATCCTTACCAAATGGCCTTTGAAGCAGCACATTGCATTATTAGCTGCAATCTAATACACTAGTGCTTACCCTCAGGGGGTACTGGGAGGAAAAGCGTCAGACACAGTTATGTGTGTATGTTTGCAATATAAATAAATTCTTAGAAACATGCATATTTATTACCACTTATAGGACTGTGCTTGAATGTCTTTTGCTTTTCTGATTAGAAATTAGTTAAAAACCTTACAAATGGGAAGAATCAGTTAAAAGTTCTCATAATAATATTTGCCTTGATTATTATGTTTGATAATTTACATGTTATAGTTACTTTTTAATGTAAATGTTATAAAATTTAAAATTAAAAAAGTAATTTCCCAATTCTGTTTTCTAAAGGTAAAATGAAATTTAGAGGGAACATCTATGCAGCATATCCAGAAGACATCAAAATCTTCATAGATGAGTTTAATTGTGTTCTGTAGACTGTCACTTAATTTTTTTTCAAATCAACCTAATTATGGGTGCAATTATTAAACACATCTTTTCAGGTAGGTCTATGCAAACTACTTTAATTCTTGGCAATGTATCTGCCATTGCTTTCAGTTGGACCCATTAGCTATACTTGTTTTGGGAGCCACACTGACTGCTTCCATAGCATTGATTGTGAACAACTTTACAATTACTTCCTGTAGCTGTAACTGAATCTTTTTCATGAACTTGTTACTTGAAAAGTATTCCACAGGAAAATAACTGATTCAATAGAAATAATGCAAATAAAAAATAAACAATTATTTCTAATCAGAAATATACTTGATTCTTAGTTTCATTTTTTCTGCTGTTGTTAGAAAGCTACTTGCTATAGCTTCCTCCCTCTTTATCTCCTGTCCCATGAGCACTACAGGGAAAGGAGACAGGGCTGGGCAAAATGAATAATTAGAACTTATGTAAGGAACCACTTTATCATCTTCACTTCCATTGCTGATCTGACAGCTTGTAATTTCATACATCTGCTTTCATTTGTAAAGCACTCACTTATCTACCCTTTCTGTATCTGTTCAGATTCTTTTTATTTGTTCACTTTTCCATATTTACAGTTACCTGTTGTTCTTTTTTTCTCTAGAAATTTAAAAAGATAGAATGAGGATAGAATTGTACATTTTCATGTATAGTTCTCTGTGAGATCTATCAAGTAAATAAACTTAGATAATCAATACATCTTATAATTCAAAAGTTATTTTCCCAAATGCTAAGATAATAATATATACTAGTAACTGGCCAAGGAAAAATTCTAATATATTTTGCATGAGATGAAAGAGAATTCTGTGAAAAGAGGTTTAAGCTCAGTGCTAAGAGATGTGGGTCTGAATCCCAGGACACCATTTGAAATTTTCATTAATTTGCCTAAAATGGTATAATCAATGGGCTTGACTTAAAGCACCTGTTTGAAATCTGTTTGGCCATCCTCTGCGAGCTTAAGTTTAGTACCCTGGAAAACAACTTCCTGATTTTTAAAAAATTGTCTACTTCATGCAATCCAATAATTATTTGTTGAGTACCAACTTCATGACAAGCCCTACGCTAAGAGAGGATATGGAAATAAACAAGAAGTCTTTGCTCTGAAAATAAAAGTACAGAAGGGCAGAAGTATAATATCAGCAGGTATTAATACTTCCACTAACATGACAATGAACTACTCAAAGGTTCTGGGCAAAGGACCCAAACTAAGAACTTTACACCTTTTGATTTAATTTCTATGACAACCTTATATGAAGGCCTGGTTATTAATCCCTGTTTGACACATGCAAAAGGTTCATAGTTGGAAAGATTAAGTCACTTACTCAAAGGACACATTGAGTCCTTATTGGGGAAGGAACTGAAATACAGAGGTCTAACTTCAGGGTTTATACTCCACATAATACAAAAATGTTTTGAAAGGACATTGCTTTGAAAATAAAATGTTAAAACAGATGCAAATGTCAACAGTGAAGTCCATATTATTACTGTTTTGTAATAGTTTTAAATAACTGAGAAAGTCAATATAATCCAGGGTCCAGAATAACTGGATATAGATAGCCTTTATTTGGGAGGGCCCAGAACAATGATCCTATTTTCTTGCAAGTTTAAGAACTTTTGGAGCTATCAGAGGTTTCAAAATATATAAAGGAAGCAAAATTATTAATATTTTACTGACAGAACAAATGAAGGAACTAATGTTTGTCCTCCTTCTCTCCCTTCCTTCATTCCATCTATCCATGAATCCCATCATTACATGCAATGAACGTTTCCCAAACATCTATCAAATGCAAGATATTCAAAGACTATGCTAGGCATTGGCACTAAGGAAGAATAGCAAATAGTGTGAATCCCCTGCCTTCAGATAATGTCATCCTCAATTTACTACTGAAAATCTGATTTTAATAGTAATAGTATTATGGTTTGGATCTGGAATGTCTCCCAAAGACTCACGTTCTTGAAGGCTTGTCTTCAAAACAGCAAGGTACAGAGGTGGGGATTTGAGGAAGCAGTTGGATCATGAGGACTCTGACCTCATCAGTGGATTCATCCATTGATGGCTACATGTACTATTGGGAATTGGTACTATTTGGAGGAAGTAGGACACTGAGGGGTGTGACCTAGAAAGGATGATCATGTCCCAGGCCCCTTTCTGTCTTCTCTCTGCTTCCCAGCTGCACAGCTTTCCCCTACCACATCCTTCTGCCTTCATATTCTACTTGACCTCAGGCCCAGAGCTGACTGACCATGGATTGAAACCTCTGAAACAGTGAGACAAAATAAATTTTTCCTCCTTTAAGTTGTTTGTGTCAGCTGTTTGGGGCACAGCAACAAAAAGTTGACTAACACAAAGAACATCTCTAACTTGCAATTACGTACACTAAGTATTATATCTTTTTTTGAATAACTATGCCCAATTTAGAGTAGGTAAAAGAATTATATAAGTTGGTTTACAAATAAAAAAAGCACAGATCTGATAGAATAAGAATTCAGTTTTTCTCTTCATAGTAAATTTTTATTGAACATGAAAAACTAGTCTGCGATACTATTCCTTATCCAATGTTTATTCTAACAGAGAAGGGTAGTGACATGATGGGGAAAAAAAGTGAAAAGTTTAAAAAATCTTGAGTTTTGGTATCTTCCTATATTTGGAATGAGAAGTGTATGCTTTAAAACCAAAGTACTGAAGCCACACTGAAGAGCTGGTGCAGGGAAGGTAAAAACAAAGGTAAAAGCACCTGGGAAAACACACTGTATTTGGAATCAGAAGATCTGGATTAGAATGTTGGCCCACTTACTTACTAAACGTGTTAGGCAAGCTGCTTGTCTTCACTCAGACTTCATTTTTCCCATGTATAAAACAGGGACTATGAAAGCTGTCAGCACTAACATGGACTCATTCTTTTCAAACTAATAACATGAAGCTGGGAGAACATGAAGGAAGGGCCTTCTTAAGTGCATGCCTGCAACAGGAAATGCCATAAAGGACTTTCCTAAGGAGAACTTTCCAGTTAAGCTGCTTCTATAAAGACCTTCTCCAAGCAACAGTCAATGCCACCCAAGAACAAGTGTCACCACTTCGGGCAAGTCCCCTGTAACCAATGAGCCTCATTTCAAAATGGCTTATATAGATTTCTCCTTTTGCCTTTAGAAGCTTCCCCTTGTCCTAACCCCCTTGTTTGTACCTTCAGTCTACCATACGATGCCTACTCCAAATTGCAATCCCTTGCTATTCCTGAATAAATGCTGTGTTTACTGAAAGTCTGTCTATCTGCCATTCATTTTTGGTCAACAAGACAGAAATGCTTTCTCTGTCTATAGGGTTTCTCTAAGGATGACAAGATGCCAGGCGATATATTTCCCTACTCACTAAATTCCTCTTTGATGAATACTGCTACCTCCTCATGGAAGCAGAGCTGGCTTCTTTCTCCACTTTAAATGCCCCACAACTACTGTGAAGTAGTTGGAAAGAGTTGGTTTATGTAGCTTTCCCTAGTGAAAACAAAGAAAAAAAATGGTGAAAGCAGTAAAAATAGAGAATGTGATTGTTTTGAGAAAATTTAAAGTAACATGAATCCACAACTTAAGTATAGCTCACAGCTAACTATACTTACAACTATTTGCAAATACTTTTTCCAATTTATTTAATTTCATATAGATACATTTCCTCAAAATAACAAAAAAGACTGAGAACAACTATCACAAAACATGAAACTAAATGTGTACCTCCTTTAAGTTAGCTATCACTTACTAAGCAACTAGAGTATGTCTTGTAACTTGCCATTAATTTTACAGACATCTCACAGGTCCTACTAATCTCTTTAAGAAAAGCATTATCATCAATCCTCTACCATACATGAGGACATGGTAGTGCAGGGTGGATAAATAACATGGTCAAAGCCATAGGGCTCTTAGATTAAGTCTGTGTAACTGAAAGCTTTGCCCTTCATCACTCTATCTTATACTTTGCTGCATTCCTAGGAGAGTCACAAGAAGAGGATCTGCGCACACAAGTGAAGGCACACTCTGAAGATAGCTTCTGAACACCTATTATGTTCTGAGCCACAGAGAAGTTCAAATAAACACAAGAGGTCTTCAGTATATAAGGCCAGGTGTAGCCAATATTTAGAAATAGGCACAGATATGTTTAGGTATAAATTGTCATGTAGGATAATCATATTAAGAATAAAGATAATTAGCACATGAAAAAGGAAACCTTTAGGCTTTCTCATAATTCACTGTACTTTACTGAAAACAATGCCAATGTGTAAGCACTTTGTAAGGTATCTGTTATGCAACACAGTTAATGACTATTGTAGGCTCTGAAAAGATATTTGTGGAGCTGAGCATGGTGGCGCAAGCCTATAAACCCAGTGACTTGGGAGGCTGAGGTTGGAGGATGACAAGTTTGAGGTCAACCTCAGCAACTTAATGAGACCCTGTCTCAAAATAAAAAATAAAAAGCACTGAAAACATAGTTCGGTGGTAAAGCACCCCTGGGTTCATATTTCCCTGTTTAAAAAAAAAAAGGTTGAGAGATACAGACAGGAAAAAATAATTAGCACCAGAATTAACACCAGAAATGTCTTCAACTATTTAAGGATTTTTACTATTTTGACTTTCCCAGTATAAAAATGACAATATACAAAAATGGGATTTCAAGTGGACTAGAAAACAAGGTGGGGAAAATAGAAACTAAGTCATAAATAAAAGCAAAAAACCCTTTTATTCAGCTCAGTCTTGGAGCCAAGTATACAACGGTCCCTTCTTTAACAGAAACTGATTTTATTCTAGCATTTAAGATCCTTTTAGGATTTTATCCTTCTGGGTTTTCCCTCCTGATTGCCTTTGTGACAAGTGCCTCTTGAGTACCACCAATCATTAAAACCTTGAAACTCCAAACCTGCTCTTTAGTAAACACTTGGATAAGTGTTGGGCAAGTCCTTATTTCTCTGGTAGATTTTGTACAGAATAATATGGGATTTTAAAATTCATTTTCAGGAAAGAGGATGAGTTTATATTCAGAGTGACACACTCTTTTGGTTCAAAAAAGACTTACAAATTGTTATTCTTAATGCTCAAGCTTAATACACTTTAAACTGAATATAGTTTACTCAGAGATCAAACAAGAGAACTATTCAAGAAGTTACATCTTTAAATATACAGTATTGCTGATGCTGTATGTTACACTTAAGGCTATAAGCAAACAAGGATCAAGGGCAGAATTTCCAATGGCTAGGAAGTGAGCACAGGAAAATGAACATTGTATTAGTCAGTTTTTTTTTTTTTTTTGGTCACTGTGACCAAAAGACCTGGAAAGAACAAGATAGAAGAAAAGGTTAATTTGGTGCAAGTTTTCAGAGGTTCAGTTCATGGTCGGCTAACTCTACAGTTCTAGACCCAAGGTAAGACACAACACCATGGAGGAAAGGCATTGTAGAGGAAAGCAGTTAGGACATAGCAACAAGGAAGCAGAGGTGGGCTGAGAGGGAGGGAGAGAGCTTATGTGCATGCACTACACTCACCAGGGAAAAAATATATACCCCTAAGGTAGACCTTCAGTGACCTACCTCCTCTAGACACACCCTAACTGCCTGTAGTTACCAACAATTTAATCAGTATCAATGGATCAATCCACAGATTAGGTTAAATCTCTTATAACCTAATCATTTTACCTCTGAAAATTCTTGCACTGTCTTACACATGAGCTTTTTGGGGGACACCTAGTATCTAAACCATAACAAGCACTGTACTAGGAAAATCAGAATGACAGCATGTAGTTGTCACTGGGCTTTAAAGCCTTACTCATAAATTTCCATTGTCAGTAAAAATGGTTCAAGTATTGAAGGAATTTAAAAATAAATGATAATATCCTCCTCTTATTAGATTTGTGTACTCACTCATTCAACAAACATTCATTGTTTACCCATTTTGTTCCAACTACTGAGTTCTAATGACATAAAAAGAATTAACACACAGTTTCAGCTTTTTCTTTCATCATATTGCAGTATAAGAGAAGCATGGCACTAACTACAACAGAAGATTGGGCTGATAACAGTGGCACATCCTCAGGCTATGCCAACTCCTAAAATGGAAGACTCTGAGGTCAGTGGGAGTGTCAACCAACAACATGGGGAAGCAAACAGAGGAAAGATACTGACTGGCTGCAACAGCAGGGGTGCTAAGGAGAAAAAGGGATGTGCAGGGAGAAAGTAAGTAAAGGTCTTACTTCTATGGGGAGTCCAATATGTCCTATAGTAGGGAATGAATAAATACACTGTGGTATATCCAAACACAGAGTATTATTCAGCACTTAAACAAAAAAAAAAAACTATCAAGCTATGAGAAGGCATGGAGGAAACTTAAATGCATATTACTAGATGAAGACGGCATTCGGAAAAGACCACACACTATTATCTTAAGTGTATAACATTCTAGAAAAGGCAAACCTATGGAGTTGGTAAAAATATCAGTAATTTACAGAGTTTGAGGAGACAGGAACGAATAGGGAGCACACAGAAATTTTAGGGCAGTAAAATTACTTTGTATATCATAATAGTGAATGTTGTCATTAGATGTTGGTCCAAACCCACAGACTGTATAACATTGCTATGTTCTCAATGTAATTTGAGTGTCACTCAAAGATCCATAATAAAGGCTTGGTACCTAGAATGAAACTGCAAGTTGAATTTGGTTTAAGAAAGAATGAAACGGCAGTAGAGGTATTGTTGACCTTGAGGAGGTAGGGTCTGGTGGCAGGTCTTTAGGTCAGTTTGTGTATGTGGGGTGTGTGTTTGTGGGACCTAGCCCATCCTTTCTTTTACTTCTGGCTCATGATGTGATATTAGCTCATACATGTGCTCTTGCTATGATGTCCAGTCATATTGTGCTGCCATCACTACAGGACCAAACCCACGGGGCTGCCTAATCTTTGACTGGAACCTCCAGCATTATGCACTGAAATAAACTTCAATTTATTTCACAAGTAGTGTGTGGTATTTTGTTATAGCAATGACTGACATAAACACCAAGAGTGAATGCTAATGCTAATGTAAACTATGGATTTTGGATGATAATGATATGTCAATGAAGGTTCAGGGAACTGTAACAAATGTATCATTCTGGTATGGGATGCTGACTGTGGAAGAGGCTGTGGTGTGTGATGGGACAGAGTACATGGGAACTGTACTTTCTGCTCCATTTTGCATGAACCTAAAACTTCCCTTTCAAAATAAAAGCTATTTTTTAAAAAATGGAAACAGAAGACCAAGACAATGAACTAGTAGTAGGATATCAACCTTTGTAAGGGAAATTTTAAAAGATTATTAAACTAAAATACAAAGTAATGTAAATGATATTTGTAACATAAAGGTTATATTAATATCTTTATCTGATGTGGTCATAAAACCAACAGACAATATTTTATGTTAGAGAAAAGAGAGCTGGCAGTCAGTAAGTGCTTAAACATTCCTTTAAAAGTAAGACCACCAATTTGTGCTTTGGTAAAACAGTGACAGAATACCAAGTGGTTTAAGAGAGTACTTTTAGCTACTGAGGTTGGGTAAAACTTTTCTAGAAATGACAAATTCAACTTGCAGTTTAAATTAACTGCATTCTGACATCAGTATAATGTTAAACATTCTCTTAACTATACAATAGAGAAATAGAAATTCTGGAGTAGGACAGATGGAAACACTGGCATACAGACAGCTAGTGGTTGAGGAGAAAGCAGAGGTCCAAAATGAAATCAAAAGGAACAATACATAAATCAGGAAGAGGACATGAGTGCCACAACATGCCAGGGCAGAAAACAGCTAGAGACCCCTACAGAAAACAGAGGGAAGTACAGCACAGTGACATGTAATAACATGTTTATGCTGGCTGAAAAATCAGGACAGGGAAAGGAGCTTGAAGGCTCCCAACATAAAGATATGACAAGGAGGGAAAAACAGTACCTGATATGATCAGTATATCTCATACTGAAATATCAGATTGTATCCTGTAGATATGTACAATTATTATGTACCAATTAAAAATAAAAGATGAAATTTAATTAACAAGGCAAAACAAAGCAAGAAGTGGTAGAAATGCAGAGAAGGAACTTTCCATCCACAAAATGTTCAGAGAGAAAATTTAAAAAGACAATGAACATTTGAGAGATAATTTCTGATTAAGAAAATCAACAGTTACATAGATTTGATTATAGCATTTTAGCCATTAATGCAGTTTATAAGACAATGATGTATTACATTACAAATTAGATAATATTTTACATTGATACTAGTCAAACACATATTAAAAATTTAAATCAAGTAAAACGAAAAATTTTAGGTAGATAATTTAAAAAGTAGACAATTGTTTTTGTTTGTTTTAAAAAAGTCATGTCAAAAGCATATTTAAAATATCATTATTTATTTGAGTTTTTATTCCAAAAATTAGAATGACACTTGTCCTCTCAGCAATTTCTGCACACAAATCCACTGCCTGGTCTCCAGAATGCCTTTGACCTGATGCTACTTGAAGATTAACTGGGCAGATAACATGCTTCAGATGCTCTGAAGGATAGGGAAGAATGCCAATAGTGGTTCAGGTACTAAGGAAGCTTACTATCTATTTAGAAGATAGGACCAACACCCACAATAACTAAGGAACCATGTGAGATAGCATATAATTGAGTGCTACATTAATTGAAACCTTACAGAACCACAAAAGTGGGAGATCAATGAGGGCTCGAATCACGGGGAAAGGTTTTGGAAAAAGGTTCTTCATCTTAGGCCTGAAAATAGGAGCAAGATTTAGGGAGGTGAAGAGAGGGGGAGGAAGGAATCATAGGAATGAGTTACGGTCTGGACTAACTGGTTGAAAAATTCTGTGATGACTATAGACATTCATAAACTTTTATAGTATAACAGCTCATGATTATGTCATGATTATTGACATATTATATCTTTATCTCTTGACTTTTAGTTTTGTATACAACTTTAATCCATAGAATTCAGCTAAGTACTGACTGAAAACAGAGTGGTTTAAAAATTTATTTTCTCATAGTTTTGGAGGATAAAAGTCTGGAATCAATAAACTGTAGGACCATCCACACTCAGAAACTTGTAGGAGAGAATTCTTCCCTGCCTCTTCTGGCTTCTGTTATGGCAGGGTTGGTTCTTTCCCAGGGCTCTGAGGGATAATCCATGCCATACCTTTCTCCTAGCTTCTATAACTGAATAACCTTGTCATTTCTTGGCTTGCAGATATATCATTCCAATTTCTGCCTCTGTCTTCATGTGGTATTCTTCTCCCTGTTTTCATATCATCTTCCCTCTCTGCATGCCTGTGTCCAAATTTCCTTCTTCTTCTAAGGACACCAGTTATTAGATTAGGCAGTCTGCCCTACCTCCAGTATGACTTCATCTTGACTAATTGCATCTACAATAATCTATTGGGAATTAGGTCACGTTCTGAAGTACTAGGACTTAGGGTTCCAATGTACATTTGGGGGATACAATTCAACCCATAAAAGGTATAATTATCTGTGCGTGTAAAATTAGAATCTTAGCCTAACTGCACTTAATCTTCATTTTTTAGGTGATATATTCATTTAAAAAACTGATGGGACTATAGACCCTTGCACCCACTGAAATGTGCAATATTTTGTACAACATCAGGATGATGACAGACTTTTGAAGGGCTGAATCTCGAGGAGGTATGGGCCTCAAGGAAGGAATGCCATCATTGAAACATTTCCTGAGCTACCAAGCTAGCTCCAAAAGAACACATAATGCCCTGAGCCACACAATATTCAGTGAAGAATATTTGAATGAACGATCCTGAAACTACTGAGTATAACTGAACACCACTCTGGATGTCATAGTTGGGCATAATGAGTCAGAATATACTGATATAAAATAAAACGTTGAAACTAACTTTTTTTGTTGTTGTTGATGGATCTTTATTTTATTCATTTATTGTTTGTATGTGGTGCTGAGGATCGAACCCAGTGCCTCACGCATGCCAGGCAAGCGCTCTACCACTGAGCTACAGCCCCAGCCCCGAAACTAACTTTTGTTGTTGTTGTTATCATTGTTTTAATGATGAGGCTAACGACTTGTCTTCTTTTCCCCTATTTCTTGACCATAGCCTAATATGTAAATTCATCTAATTAGTACTGCCCTCTACTGCACTTTCCCCTAATCCTTTTTTTATACAGTCTTTTCCTCCTGCTGCTCCCTTCTCTCACAATCCTCCTCTGAGGAACACAGTCTTCCCTGTAAGCCTAGTTCTCCTGTACTCATTGGTTTCCCTGCAACCTCCATAGGTTAAGATTGCTCCAATGCCTCTTCCAAACCTTGCTTCCTATCTTCCCATAAAAATCCCTCTTCCCTTTGAATTTCATGCCATACATCTATACATCCATCATGCATCTATGTATCACTACATCCATGTACTATGATGGCTGGCAAATAGCGAGAACTCAATAAATACTGGTTAAACTGTTGGTTCTTTGAATGAATGATTAAAGTGTTTGTTTTTTTAAGTTTTTCTTCTTGGTCATGCTTCAGCATTTGTTTAAGGTTTTGGTGTCTGGTTCTTCACAATTTTTTCTCTTCTTTTCAAATTATGATTCTTGATGAAGTATTCATGGAGAATCATGGTTTCAGAAACAGAACAGTTTATAGGTGAAACAAAATGTTCACCTTCCTCAAAATCCCTTGCTCTTGAATGACTTAACTTCACCCTTCCCTCACTTCAACCGTACTGTCCACATCTAGAACCATTCCCTGTCCTTTCATGTGACCACACTGTTTATACTTTCACCTCTCTTCTACCCTGTCTCCAATCCCTTGATACTCTAATTTCTTCCCAGTGGTCTTCTGACTGTGCTTCCTTCCTTATACATCCTGAAGTACCATCTTAAAAATGTACTCAACACTCTCTACCCTATCTTTCCTCAGTTCTGCTTAATTCATTTGAAAGTAAACAAAACTTCAAACCTGCATTACAATCTATTTTTTTTTTTTTAAATCTCTTTCCAACTTCTCAGCACAGCTGGGAAAACTACAACCTTGAGGTCTGATGCCACTGCCCTCTGCTCATCACTGGAGAATCTTCGGCAGCTACTCCAGGCTTGTCCTAGTCCTTGTCAGCCATAAATTTACCATGTCTCCCAGTCAGTCCCCACCAAAACCCTAGCCCTACTCTGTCTCATTCCAAGCAGATGACATGGGATTCCTCCATTTTTGGTCTTCTCCACATATAAACTGGTCTGTTTCTGAATGCAGCCTAGTCCTTCCTTCATGCATCTGTACCAGTGTTTCATTCCTGTTATATAGTCGTCTAATTCTCTTTGATTGCCTCTGGGCCCTTTTTAAAAAACAAACAAGCAAACAAAAAACAAATCTTCTGATCATTGTATTTTCTACCCAATGGCCTGGTCACTGAAGCCTCTAAGCAGGGGATTGTTCTAGATTTCCCCTTCGCCCTTATCTATCTCCTAACATTTCTGCATTCACTATTTACCCCTGAACTACTCTTATAACCTTTTATCTGATTTTGTTCTAATCTTGTCTTCAAGTTCATTTTCCATGTTGTTGCTAGAGTGATCTAAAAGTGATCATACTTCTTCTACTCTGAACCTTTGAATAACTCACTTCAGGCTAAACATGTATCATGATTCCTCCTGTTTACCTCTTCACTCTCATATCCTCACTTACTCCTTTTGTACTCTAATACCAAATAGCTTGTAGAAACACACACACACACACACACACACACACACACACACACACACAGTGGCTTCTCACTTCTAGTTCCTTATAGATGCTCTTCCTTCAGCCTGGAACACAGAACACCTTATTGGACTTGCCAGTACCTACACCATTTTCTCTACTCACGCACAGCTGGCCCAGAGGAGCAAAGTGCCTGTCCATAAATTTTTATACTACCTTTGCGTTCAACCGCAGCATCAGACGTGTTTGTTTGAAATTATTTGTCATTCTTCCCTAATAGTTGGTAAGCTTCTTCAAAACAATAGTAATCATAAATACCTAACAAATACTCACTCTATCTTTAGAAGACAACATCTACTATATAGATTTAGCCACAAAATTAAAATAAGCTTAACTAAATATTCATACGAAAAAACAACTTCAATTTCTGCACTTTTCCACACATGCTCGTGTTTTATAAAATCATCAGTAGAAAGACTAAAAATGTGTAAGGGCTTCAGCTGCCCAAAATTTGTCATGTTTTATAAAATTTTAAAAAACCAGATATTAGTATAGGAGATAAGATGACTAAATATATATAATATATACATTATATAATATATACATATTATATATATAATGTACCAGAGTTATGAAAATACCAACTGTTAATTGTTTAAAATTACAGAAAATCAGAATACATTTCAAGAGTTGTTTGACGTGGAAAATTCTATAAAAATATTACCCAAGTGTCTTTTTCTAATGGTTTTCTAATTCTTTTTGTTTTTCATTACTTACAATTTTAAAAACATACAACTTTCAAAGGGAGATAAGTATTGAATATCTAAAAATTGAGTATGTGTCACATCTATCCAAACAGCCTCAGCTACTTTCCAGATGTCTCCTCTTGTGATTTCCATGTTCTTTATATGATTAGCTCTAGCTCTGAAAGAAGGAATTCTCACTTTGTCTGTCAAAACCCAAACGACTTGACTTTAAGGCACAGGAAAAGCTCAATTTTGAGATAAAATGTGGTGCTCCTGTCACTTATTTAATCTAAGTAATTTTGAGGGAATTAAAAAAGTATAATCTAAAAATTTTAAAGAATATTAGTGTTACCAGAGGCATAACAACAGCATCTGGCACAACTGGTATTCAATGAACAAATAAAGAAAGCCATATAGCAAGTTAACAGTCGCAATGAGGAAGAACTCCAAATGGTGTATATTCTTTTGACAAAGTTCTGCTCAATAGTTTTCTATTTCCTAATTCATCCACAGTACTTTGTGCAATCTTTCCTAATTTTGTCTTGTAAATCTTCTTTTGTGCACTGTGATTATTTTTGAAGAGAAAAATAATTTGAGTTACTTTAAAATTTAAAACATGCTCTGAAACTTTCTTCATGATGAGGATTCTCAGAGCATTCAAAAGGGGTAGAAAATGTCTCTCTGGCTAAGATAAGCACCCTTAGGTGGATCTGAGGTGGTGGGAATGAATCTACCATTAGACTCTACACTGGGGAATAAATTTTGATAAAATTTAACAGAGAAGTCAAATACTCTTTTTTTATTGGTAAGGCAATGATACGGTAAAAACAGCTCCAACTTTCAGATAAACATTCTTGAATACTACTACACGCCAGAAGGTGGAGCTCTACACATATCTGAAATACTGGCTGTTATATATGAATTTCACAAATGTGTGTAACGAGAAGATTAAAGCAGGAGTAGTCTTTAGAAAAATGGTTTAAAGAACATTTCAGTTCTTTCAGGATAAAATCACCCACATCTCTGAAAATATAATGGGCTACTAATAAAACAGATGCTTACAATTCTCCATAGAAATATTGCTGTATCACCTATTGTAAAAATTTAGGTATATGTAAATCAAATAATAAAATGTAAAGCATATTTAAAAGGCAAAAAAAAATGTTGAAAAATCAGGGCCCCCTAGTTGAATACAGGCAAGATCCTAATACTTACGAGCATCCCGAATGTAGAGTAACATGGCAATGAAGATATAGTCGACTAAACTCAGGCTCAGGCCATCTGCAAACAAGGCATCCCAGACCACCAGGAGATCCTGCAGAGGGAACTCTCTGCCAAACAGCAGCCGCACCCACCGTCTGCAGAGAAACAAAACAAAAATTTAGAAAACAGTACTTTTGAGAGGAATAAGAAAAAGTGATCATTTTCTCATGTAATTGTGAACAAATTTATGATTTATTAATTGAATACAGTAAGCATATATTATATGTCAAAGATATATTACAGCAAAATTTAAGTTTTGAGCAAACATATATAAAAATATAAGTTTCAAGCATTTAAAGTTTTTTCAAGCATTTCTAAGTTTCAAGCATTTAAATTAATTTTAAATTTCTATACTAGGCTAAAATGATTAAACTTTATATAAAATATAAACATGTTTAAAAAAAGTAGAAAATAATAAAATATAAATATGTTTAAAAAGGGTGCAAATTTTTCATATTTAATAGAAACCACAAATCCTCAAAAGGCAAAAAGAAAAATGAATATGTAGTGGTCTAGTAGTTGTCTCATATGTAAAGTTATGAGTTAAAAATACAATTTCTCCAGAGTTCATAATCTTTACTACTTTTTTTTTAACTTAACCTTTTGCAAGCAGTTATATGATGACAAATTACTATAGCAAAAGTTATAAAACTGCATTCTTGCATGGTACTCTTATTTAAAATAGTTCATTTAAAATTGTATATAGGGAAAAATTAGTACTCTTGTGCATATTTTTTGTAGAGTGTATACAGTTATTTTAAATGAAAATATAATTACACTTAATTTTTTAGCTTTAGAATAGATATATTTTCTTTCGAGGGGGCTTTTCACGTTGATTTCTATGGCCAGGTAAATGAATATGTCTCAGAATAGACATAAACAGTAATAGCAACTTTGTAACTGAATTACATAAATAGTGACACTTTATATTTTCAATAAATGCTAACTAAGCAATTTATATCGAATGCTCACAACAAAAATAATAATTCAATTTGGTATGCTTTTATCCATTTACTTCAAATTTTATATAATATTGCTACACTTTTCTTACAAGCCTTTTCCTTAAATACTTCAGTTAGAATTTTGTGATTCTGGCACATAGCAAAGGATTAAATGTTCCAAGATTCTAGTGCTATCAAGTAATGCAGAATAGAAGAAATCGTTTATAATTTAGCTAAGAGATATTACTTCTTTGTAAAATTTGAAAACGAATGTAACCATCTGTGGGGTTACAGTGAGGAAAAAAGAAAAAAAATCAAATATTTTTCTCTGGGAGTATTATATTTAAAGAGGAATTCAAAGTTGTGAAAAAATGTGTATAATCACACGTACATACCCCAGTTAACTTATTAGAAATTATGTCATCAATTAAAGTTCTATTAATTAATATCATCAAATTAGTCAACAGAATAATTAGACTGGATTTTTTCAACTACATCAATTACTGCATTTTTCAGGAAAAAATGCCCAGATAACACTTATTTTTTAAAAAATGCTACATCTTCTATCATTTTCATTTACCTTTCAAATTATATTCCATGCTAAAATGATGGGTGACTAATATAAAATTTATATACATTTTGTAAAAAATACTTGGGTGTTTATGTGGCTTAAAGGAAAAATTACTTTTCCACATACTTCTAATTCTTTTAAATTACAAATGCTAATATTTATTATTCCAAGAAGAATAAAAATACTTCTAAATTAAATGGGTTGCTCTTCGTAATTACAAAGAATTAACCAGACTTGCAAAGAGTATCAGGGGAAACAGATATGGGCAAAGCAAAATAGTACATGGATTAAACCATTTTGGGTACTTGTGAAAAGGATTTTTAATTTATTCATGCATAAATGCATTCTTAAATGACTAAAATATTTAGAATAAGGCTACTCACAATTATTAAATTGACACAAATGCAAGAAAATTGCACTAAGAATAAAACAAGTGAAGGTTAGTACACAACCATAGATGAGAATTGCTATCTTTCCCAGCCTTCCTTATAGCTCAAATGCCTGTAATTTTCTTATAGGCAATAACAATTTTGGTTTCATCATAGTGCTTCAAGAGCAAAAAAAGAAAGTAGCTCATTTTTTTTTTAGAAATAATTTATATAACTATGATTTTTATAGCCAAATACCCAGTTATTGCTCAAACTTCCCTTACAACCTTCCTGCTGATTAGGGTTTGTATTAGCTTAGCTTCAAAAATGAGTCCACAGATACATGCACATAGCAACTTCCACTGCAGTACTGTCAGGAGGGCAACGGCAAATGCTGGTTATTTACACTGAACACAATATTTCAGATTTTTCCCTGTGTTCAACTGTTCATATGTTTAATATTTTTGAAACTACACAAGAACAGGTCGCTAGTAATTTTGTATTTAATGTGTAATCTATGATGTGCTGCTTTCTAATTGTTTCACATTGTTTCACTTTTAAAGTTTTACCTTACCAAATAATATACTGGTAAATAATTCCGGGGCAAGGACTGTGTGTGTGTGTGTGTGTGTGTGTGTGTGTGGTGTGTATGTGTGTGTGTGTGTGTGTGTGTGTGTGTGTGTGTGAGAGAGAGAGAGAGAGAGAGAGAGAGAGAGAGAGAGAGAGAGAGGGTGTGAGGGGGTGGTAGTAGTAGTAAGAGGATGGGAGGATCTAGAAAGTTCTTTGTAAGAGTTCTATACACTTCAGTAAGTGCTCTGTTGTTTACCAAGGTCTTGCTAAATGCACTGTAAAGCCACCTGTCACATTACTGAGAAGCAAGGTGTACCTAAACTGGAAGCATAGGCATTGATCTTGCTAATGGTGGCACAAAAATAATTCAGGAAGTGGGGGGAAAGCCAGGAATACATTAAAAATAATTTATTATTAGATGCCTAGCATGTTATTTTTATATTAGTATTTATGATTTGTATATACTACAATATTTAAAGTAAAATACTGTTTCTTTTATTTTATATGCAATTATGCCAAAATTAAGGTCAAATTTTCAAAATATTTAAGAAGAACCATATGACTAATAGAATGCTGTGGGACCAACAATGACATCAATAATTTAATCATTTAAATCTCAACTGGATTTAGTTCATACATATATTCACAGCACAAAAAATTTCCTGTGCTATTTTGGGCTTTTCTTCATTGAGTTTAAAAGCCAAGGAAAAAATTCAGCCTATTATGGAATGAGTTACGAACAGAAATTATTTCAGGAAGCTTTTGTATTCTTAGAAAGGAAAACTTACTCCAAGAAATGAGGTCTTATAAAAAAGTCACTCCTACAATTAACATGCTTTTATTGCAGTTAAAAATATTTAGTGAGAGTTGAAGTTACACTTAAGGGTAGCATTAAAGCTTTCTTTTCCTCTTAAAGATAGCTCCAGTTTAATTGCTTGATACTATTAGTCTTGCTTTATGTATGTTACACCTGCAGACTGCGATGCTCATATATTTTATCACTTGTGATAACACAATAATTCCTATTTTACCAGACCCACTTAGTAATTAAAATCTGTACAAACAAAAAAAAAGATTATGTGAAGTATAAGCCACTTAATAATAAGGCACTCAAAGATAGAGCAGTTTCTGTTTGCACTTATACTATGATTTTCTATTTTAAATTTCTGTGTAACCAAGCTGCTACTCCCAAGAGATCAGTAACTACTGATGGTGTTACTGTGTGGTGAATGACCCATAGAAACACCATGAGAAGTCCATTTTTACCAATCAGTTTATAAAAATGATCAATTTATGTTTCAATAAACATAGCCTTGGTCCAACATGGCTGTAGTGGGTTATATAAGGAGGAAGAAATTTAAATCCCTTGACCTTCACTTCCTTTTTCTTTTAATGACCCTTTAGTGTCATATCAATATAGCAATCTTACAAGAACAAGTAATGTAGGAAAGCTATATTCCATTTAACTTAACAAACATCATGAGGGCATGTCAAGTAACCTGTGATTATGAAATGACAGCACTTGATAAGCATTTTCAAACACAACAGAGCAGTGTTAGATTTTTGCTGAATGAAATTAATTTTAGGTTTTGCTTTCTGTTCACTTCTTTTCAAAGCTAACAATTAATTTTTAAATAATCAATGCCTGGAATGGAATAAACACAGAATCCAAATTCTGCTAGTATCAGGAAAAAACAAAAGCAAGTCAAAAAAGTTTCTGTGAGGTTTAGCACCTACCTCCTGGACTAAATTTAGGCTCTTATGTTGGGTTTCTTTGTATTTCGTGTTTTCAAAGTAATTAATCCTGCGTATTCCTTTAAACTAACTGTGAGGACAGTCACAATTAGAATTTAACATTACATTTATTGTAATTAAGGTCACAAGGCATTCTCAACTTTAATTCTAACTTAAAGAGCAACTTCACTTTCTGGAAAGCAGTATGAAGATTCCTTAGAAAACTTGGAATGGGACCATCATTTGAGCCTGCTATCCCACTCCTCGGTCTATACACAGAAGACTTAAAAACAGCATACTACAGTGCTGCAGCCACTTCAATGTTTATAGCAGCTCAATTCACAATAGCTAAACTGTGCAACCAACCTAGATGCCCTTCGATAGATGACTGGATAAAGAAACTGTGGTATATATACACAATGGAATATTACTCAGCAATAAAAGAGAATAAAATTATGGCATTTGCAGGTAAATGGATGGAGTTGGAAAATATCATGCTAAGTGAAGTAAGCCAATCTCAGAAAACCAAATGCTGAATGTACTCGTTGGTAAGTGGATGCTGATCCATAATGTGTGGAAGAACATGGGAACAATGGTGGAACTCTGTTCACAGGGGTGTAAGGTGGGAGGGGCATGGGGACAGTAAAGGTGGTGGAATATGATGGTCAACATAGCCCTAACTTTATGTATAACTGCATGTATGTTGTGATTCTATACAACTTACAAATAGAGAATTCATATGGTATCCTCTATGTACAATGAATCAAATTGCACTCTGCTATCATGTAAGCCTAAATAGAACAAATAAATAAATTAAATATAAAAAAAAGAGCAACTTCACAAAAAGATGGAAGAAGAAATAAGTAACTTTGTTCCAATTTTGCATATCTTAGTCCTGGAAGGTTATTACTACAGAATATATTCCCAGAAGATGCTTGACCTGCTTAGTAAAGTTTTTTTATCAATTATTTTAAATAGGTCCTTTTAAAAATATTTGGGATTTGCATGACTTGGAAAGATTTGAATCCTTTAAGCCCATCAAAATCTGCTTAAAAAAAAAAAAAGGAAGATCATAAATGTCAAGTGATTGTGTTTAAAGAATTCAGATTTACTTTCTAAATGTTCCTTGTAATTGATGGGTTGAACCTAGCTTGGATTTGGCCTTGAGGGAAGAAATGTTAAACCTAATTTAACTCCCAAAGTATATGTACTTGCACTGCTAAAAGTGTAGTTTTGACTTTGATGAAAATTCTCAGTTCCTTTCATAGGGCAGTACATAGCCCTCTATTAAGGAAGGTTTCTTATTCCAAAAATAAGTTCCTAATAATTATCACCCATTCCTACTGTAATTTATTCTCCTTGGCAAGTGTTTGAAGCTGTTTTGTCAGAACAAATGTAATACGCCCTTTGCAAAAATAGTCTGAATAGAAAGTACAGCCTTGTGTATCTGTTTTTCCAGAGATACAAGAAGCTCATGAAGATGTTGGATAAAGAAGATGACCACGATATTTTAAGGCTGTACAACCCTTGAACGTTTTTATACATGCACCAACCTCCTTTTAGATCTGTGCCTGCTATTTAAAGTATGGTATTTCAAACACTACTTTGAGGATGTTTGATTTACCAGTAAATTCAAATAAAGCTAATTAAAGATGATAATAGTCCAATATATTTGTATGAACAGGATGCACTCTGATAATCCTCCTATCCTTTCCAAGTACCATGCAGCTGGAATCTTAGTTTTGCCTGGAGAGAACTACAGATCAAAGTTTCTGAGAAGGAACCTCTCAACCCTGTTACTTACTTGGGCTCCACCACAAGGGAGATGCTCAGCATCTTCTGGAGAAAAGTTATTAGAAGCCACTACTGCCAATGAATAATACACAAAGAGTTAAGTTCAGTTGGTGGTCCCACTGGGGAAATTAATTTTAGGCTCTGCGTATACTGGTTTTTATTCATATTATAATTTTTACTTCTAGAAAGTTTGGAGATACATTTTGTCTTGTCATTTTTACCTCCAAGAAAGGGAATTATTATCATACAAATTTTCTAAAAGAGTATACAGAGAATTCCTAAAAATAATTGCTCTATTCTCCATGATCTGAAACTAATTTAAAAAAATAAAACATGACTTTATTATTTTTTTGAAATGGCTATAGACCATTTCAAATACCAATAGAATCTTACCACATTGAATAATACTTTTTAACTTCCTTTGCATAAATCTTCTAATGGATTTCTATACATCATTGGAAAAACTGACGTGAGGTTATAATACTAAGCTAAGAGATTCCAGAATCTAATCAGAGGTGAAGGTAAGACCATAGTGATATTTCCATAAGCAGTCAACCTCAACTCAAGTAATGACACAGGAAATAGAATTCTTGCAGCTGAAATTCATAATACCTATGTATCAACAGAGTCAGATGGAACATATTACTAAAGGCAGCATGAGTTTCTGATTCCCTTTCACATCTTATCTTTTACCTGTACCTTTGAGTAAGTACCCCATGGAGTTACTTTTCACTGGTTCTCCCTTCCTTCTTTCTTATCCCACAGGGGGCCTCATCCCCTCTGGCTGCTAGCAGGCTAGGACTGTTTCACTCAGACTTCATGTTTGGGAGTTCCACCCCTACTTGTGTCACTGCTTCCCAATTACATTTTCCAGAAGTCAAGGCAAATCCTTGATAAGCAAATCCCAGCTAAAGGATTAGTTAGCTGCTGATGTTTCTGTTGGTTTCTCTCCCTTCTCCAGCAGATCACAAGCTTCCTAGGGTTATCTGGTGTGGGGCACAGAGCAAGGTGTTAACATGTTTGTTACATGAGTATGAATTTTCCTCCTGAGGTTAGATCTTCTTGCCCAGGAGTCATTTTGATCATGAACTTGTATCCTTGATCTTTCACAGGCTTCCTAGCTGCTCACCAAACTTTTTCCTGGGCTTCTTTTATCTCTCTCTCTGGGGATCCCTGGGCCCACATTCTCAATAGTAAGTGATCAGATTTTTATTAAGGAACTTATTAAGCTCCCTAAGCCTTCCTAGGACATTCTCCCTTCTTTTCCTGAAAGCTATTTCCCTGTATGCCATACCTCAGGTGCTCTTCACCTCTACCTTGCTGATCAAAGTGTAATCTTTGTACCAGTACCACCACCAGGGATTGTTAGACCTACTGACTAAGGCTCCCAATACAGTCTGATTGGATCAGTATCTTCATATTAAAAGACTTTCAGATGAGTTACATGTACATGGAGTTTTAAAAGACACTGGCCTAGGTGACATATTTCTGTTTCCTGTCCATATTTTGGCTCCAGCTAACAGGGTTCCTAAAATTCATCATGTAGGCATGTAAAATGTTACTATGAAGAGAGAAAAGGCTTAAAAGATGGCCCTTCTAGTTACAGCAGAAGTCTCAAATTTTAGCATGCACTAGATTTGCCTAGAGAGTTCACTAAATGGCTGGCTGATTCCTAGGACCCATCCCTGCAGTTTGTAATACAGAAGTAAAGACTGATAATTTGTATTCTGAACAAGTTCTTAGGAGATGTTGATGTTGCTGTTGTAGGCACGACACTCTGAGAATGACTACATAAGTTCTGCTTTCTCTCTACATTTCCTCAGTTTACTCCTGGGTCAAATTAACTTATTCAGCATGTCTAGTTCGTGGGGCCAATGGCCACCATACATTCAAGGACTAGGACAGAAAGTATGCAGAACCAAACTTCCCTGAGTATGCTAACTCTATTAACTTGTATATATTATATTTTCTAGGAAAATGCTTCATCTATATAGGACAAGAGAGAGGAACAGGGAGAAAGTTACACAGATATGGGGTGATGGAGGCCTCCCCAAAAGCGAAGATGGGCCATTCTGATTTTTTTTAAACTCCCAGCATAAGATAAAAAATGAAGAAATATGAAAACAAAGCTACAGAAATGATATATTTTAAATGTTAACATTTACAGTCAATGTTTTTAAACACAAATTTACTATAATGGATATAATATTTATAATATATATAGACATATATAAATAGGGACTAGAGTGTAGCTCAGTTGTAGAGTGTGTCCTTAGCATTCAAAAGACCCTTGTTTCAATCCCCAGCACCACGAAAAATTCAAAAAAAAACCCAAAAAAACAAAAAGAAACCCTCATCATTTTGTGTGTGTGTGTATGTAGAAAGCATTATAGTGGAAAAAAAGGGGCAGGCTTCAGATATACCTGATTGGAGGTTGCAGACATGCAGACATGGGAGCTGGCTAACTAAAAGTTGAAAATATATATGACTGAATTCGGAAATATGTTTGAAGGTAGAGTGAACACTCTAACTTTGAGGGTCCTTAGTATTTAACCCAGAACTCACAGCTTTCCTGGACATTTATGATTGGCTCTAATGAGGTAAGAGAGCTGGGACATGGCAAGACATGGCTGATTAGTTACAAGCAAAGAGATGGAACCAACGAGAGAAGTGGCATGTGCACGCAAGGGGCAAAGAGTACAGACCAATAAGATCCAAAAGAGCAATTGCCTACTCCCCACATGAAAGCTCTATGATATTGGGATCCTGGTTAAACGGTAATCTATGAAGACAAGTTTGAGAGGCAGTGGCCATGGGAGATTTGTTTCCCTCTTTAAAAAAAATATGCAACATATAAAAGAGTGAAAGTTACATTTAATACTTTATATCAAGAGAGGGGTTATGAACCCCTTTGAAAATTTAATCAAGTTTATAAACCCTCATCTCTGAAAAATAAACATATGCAGGCCCATATCACATCTGCCTCATGTGCAAACCATATCAGGAGTTTATTTCAGGGAATTTAATTGAGAAAACATGCTCTACATTAATGTCTATATTAATTTTTTTTTAAATTTTTTTTAGTTGTAGATGGACACAATACTTTATTTATTTTTATGTGGTGCTGAGGATCGAACCCAGTGCCCCACACATGCTATGCAAGTGCTCTATCACTAAGCCACAACCCCAGCCCCAATGTCTATATTAATTTAGATGTTTGCATCACCATGGAAAGTTATATTCAAGAAAAAGGAATACAAGTTCTTGTATTTTGAAAGTGCAGCATGTCTTCATTTTTAAAGGACTCCTGGGTTATGTCCTTGTCCAACTGGTGTGAACATCCTACAAATCAGCACCATATTGGAAAATGACCATGACTTAGCAATGCTCATCTTTACTGAGTTGGGGCTAAAATGGCTATGGTAGGGTGAGGTGAACATTCTTCCCTGACTTCCTCTCCTGTCTTACATCACCTCTGATATGACCATTAGTAAGAATGCAGTGCAAAACAATGAGAGTCTTCATTCAACAAATATTTCCTGAGCATAGGCAAGTACTGTGTTAGGCCACAGACTAAATGTTATGATGACAACTCTCAACCAGTAACATGGAAATTATCCAAAGTAAATTTTAATTTAATAATAATCCTATCAATCTGGCTTCCTACAGACACTTTTCATTTTTCTGTGCCCCCTCCCCACTAAGTTCTCCAAAGAACCTGGGTATGTTCAGGGAATGTAAACTAATGGCAACATTAGCTAAATATAATTAGGAAGGTAAAAACAATTTAAAAGAGTACTAAATACATTTCAAAGCCAAGTATTAATGGTTTTTGGATTATCCATCATTTGGGATTACATATGCCCTAGTTCCTATTCATTAATGCAGATAATCAAGAACTGAATGTGGGCTAGGGGTACAGTTCAGTGGTAGTGTACTTGCCTAGTATGTGCAAGGTCCTGGGTTTAATTCTCAGCACTGCAAAAGATAAAAAAGAGCTGAACATATCTGCATGGAGCCCAGGTGACTTACAAGGAGTGAGAGACAGAAGGAAGAAGGTGGAGAGAAAGGGGGAGGGGGGCGCGGGGGAGGCAGACAGGGGGAGCGGGGAGAAAGAGAGAGGGGTAGAGGAGAGAGGCAAGGGACCAGGAAACCCTCCTTGAAGGTATTAGTCAAGGCGAAGGGCAGTCATCTCCACTGCATTCATTATTTTTTTCCATCCAAGTGGGAGTTAGACGGAAACAAAAGTGTTCAAGAGGAGCTGGAGGCTCCATTTTATACCTAGCTGACAGCTGACGTTCAGTGTCCAATTTTATAATCAAATATATGTGTGTGTCTATTATTTTTTTTAACAAAGGACAAACATACACTAACCAAGGAATAATGCTTTCTTATGTATGGAATATTACAACTCAATGTTTTAAAATAATCACAATTTCTAATGACAATGCCAAATATCATGCATTCATATGACTATTTTGATTTCTAAAAGTACCACTTTATTTGATCAAATAAGTTTTAACCCTCTAAAAGCAGAATTACTGCATGTGGTCTGTGGATGATATGTATCTGAGGAAAAAACTCCTGCTCATTTCAGAGATACAGAGGTGATTTCTTTGCTCACCTACTTCCCCCACCCCATTTCACAGTTACAGATTCAAACAAGCAGGGCAGGGACAGGTTTACAGAAGCATTGGCAGAGAAGCATGACACAGCCTGAGTCACATCTCATTTAAAAGCTGACTACTGGGCTGGGGTTGTGGCTCAGCGGTTGAGCACTTGCCTTACATGTGTGAGGCACTGGGTTCGATCCTCAGTACCACATAAAATAAAATAAAGCTATTGTGTTCATCTACAACTAAAAAAAATTAAAATAAAAAGAGCTGACTACTGGTTATAGGATGATACTGTAACTTTTGAACACTGTAAAAGGCCTACTGTTTTCTCCTGAATCTTTTGCACTTGTCTTTAATTTTCTTGAATTCCGAAAGGATATCTAACTCAGATATGTATAAGAAAAAGCATGCCTTCACATTCATGTGGAAAGTTACAGGATTCAGAATTCATAGTATCTACCACTGGTAAGTCATCTGTGATAACCATTTTTTCTGAGTGAAGAAATGGAGCTTTCTGAAAGAATTATTTTGACAAACCACAGTTTGCTGTTTCATAAGTGCCCCAGTTACAATACAGTAGTAATTACAGCTATAGGACCCTACAAGATTTAGAGTGCTTTCTTTCAGGGAAACTCATTAAGGAAAATATAAAGGACCTTAAACTTACAAAGAAAAATTAATTGCTACTTTGGGTCAGCTGATTTTAGAAAGATTTATGAGGTCTAGTATTACATATTAGACTAACGGAGAGAACAGGAATTCAGTGAAGTTTAGTTTATTAAAGGCATCATGGTATACATGTTTATAAATTAATCTGCTTGTAAACCAATGCAAATATGAAGCAACAAAACATCACAAAATATACTTTAAATTTATTTTCATCAATACATTTTATTTCCACATTAGCTACCAGTTACTGTGGCTAAGTCCTGATGTTGAAGTGCTTCAAATCCAGGACCTCAAGCTCTCAAGCACTGTTCTCTGACCACAGCTTCCTAGCTTACCATCTTTATCACTTAATTATTTTATACCCTGTGAATTAAAATGAAAACTAGGTGAGGTTATTGTTTTGCTAGTTTAGAGTACTTGCTTTTTGGCAAATGTCAAATAAGAATTTTCAAGTATAATAGGACACACAATAAGAAGCAAGTTTCCTTTCTATCCCAGATCCCTTCCCTGATAACAAACCAACTTTCCCAAGAGCAGTCAACACTCTTTCATAATGGAGGCATTTTAATGCATATATGCAAAATATAAAAGGGCTTATATGGTGCCAAGTATTTTTATATTTAACAATACAATTGTTAAAATGGACATCATTCCAAATCAGCATATATAAAAATACTTTGTTTTTTATGGTTGCACAGTATTCCAATGAGTAGACACATCTTTTATTTTGGAGACATTTAGATTCTTTCCTTTTTTATTACACAATTATCTTTGTACAGGTCTTTGTTCTTGTAAGATCTTGGGAAGACACAAAACTGCTTTTTTCATGTCACTTCAACACTTTTAATTTGATTTAGGACTTTTTATTGCAAAAATAGTATTGAATAATCTCATGAACACAAAAAAGGAAGTTTAGGAACACTTAAAATAGTGGTTTTCAAAATGTGGTCTCTAGACAGCAGCATAACCTGAATACCTGTTCAAAATGCATATTCTTGAACCTCACTTATCCACTTATCCCATATCTACTAAGAAACGAATTCTAGGGAGGGCCCAACAATCTGCATTTCAACAAGCACTCTAGGTGATTCTGATATAAGCTCAAGTTTGAGAATCATTACTTTTGAGAGTGTGTAAAAGAATATAGTCTTGGGCCTGAAAGCTACCCGGGACCAAGAAGTTTCAGTGACTTTTAATGCCTTCCCATTCTTTTCAGCGACAGGGAGGCTCCTTTTTTGCACCAAGAAATTTTAATGTAATGCCGCATTTACTGTAATTTTTCTTTATGATTTATGAGTTTGTGAATTTCTCACCTATGAATATAAGAAAACTGGTTTTGTGTATATCATTGATACATCTGGAATTCATTTCAGTGCAAAAAAGGAGATAGATTCATGATTCGCTAAATAGCTATCAGTTCTCAAAACTGTATTACTGAAGAATCCATAGTTTCCCCAAAGAAGTGAAATTCTATTTTTATCATATATTAAATTCGTATATGTATTGAGGGTCTGTTTTTGAATTTTTATTTTGCCTATGGGTCTAGTTACGTGATAAATTCAAAGTGTTATAATTACGCATCTTTGTAACACATTTAACAATGGGTAGATCTAATGCCCCTTTGATACCAGAACATACTTGGTATACTTAAATGTGTATTTTAAAATGTAAATTTAATTTAAAAATTAAAAAAAATAAAATTTCTCTATTTTTAATTTTAAATTATATATGTACATTTTTCTATGTATACTATTTAAAATTATATACATTTATAAAATCTTCTATTGCTTATTTTTTCCAAAAGAAAAGCTCCTAGATTCATTAGTTATGTCACTTGAAATAATAATATTTCAAAATGTTAAGCATTTTAAATTATTATTATTTCAGGTATGCTTTCTTTGTTTTTTGAGGTTGGGTTTCACTATGTGGCACCTACTGGCCCCAAACTCCTGAGCTCAAGGAATCCTCCCACTTCAGCCTCTCAAGTGGCTAGGACTACAGGCATGTGCCACTGTGCCCAGATTGCTTTTTGTTTTAACTCCTTCATTTTCTTTAGATTTCTTTTGCAACTGTTTCCTTAATACTTGACACAAAGGTTAAATTCACATATTTTTATTCCCTTTTGCTCAGTAATTTAAGAATATAATAAGGATTTCTTAGAGCATTGTTTCAGTTAAACCAATAGGCTCTGAACAATATATTTTATCATTTTCTAGAAATTTTGATATTTCACTTTTGACTTATTTTAAGGATAAAAGTAAAGAGAGTTTTAATCTTTTCTGTGATTGTTTTCTGTTTTTATGATTAATTTCAGGTTTTGTTATCAAAGCAGGTAACCCCATATCATTTCTTCTATGAAAAATTTACTGAAGCTTATTTTCCTTTTTGTGGCTATTTTTAAAATAAATATTCTGTGGACATGAGTTCTATTCTGTTTATTGTACAGAAAGTTAATATGTATCAACTAGATCTAACTTAGTAATGTGAATAAATTAAGTTCTCTATTTTATAGTGAGTCTCCCTGATTTACCATGAATTAGAAGACATACAAGTCATTTATCAGCATTTCCTTTCTGCGTATTTCTCCTTACATTTCCTTTAGCTGTTAAACAATAAGCTCTGCTGTTATTGGGAGTATGTGTATGCAATGATTAATGATTAAAGAAAGATCTTCATTGTGAATTGTAAACTTTTCCCACTATAAATTGTTCTCATTTCTTTCATTCAATACTATTTGCTTTAAGTTCATTTTATTTATAAGGACATCATCATACAAGCATTCATTTCTGCTTGCTTTTTCTGATGTGCCTGTGCAAAATTTTTTTACCTTCAACTTTTTTTCACTTTCCTCTGTGTAAGGGATAATTTTTCATAATAAAATACAGCTGGTTTAATTTTATTTTAAAAAACAGATCTGACCTCTCCCCTGGGCCATGATGGAATAACTAATACTTCACATGTTCTTATACTATAAAAAAAAAAAACTGAACAAAAAATGTAAAACATGCAGACATTAAAAAATAAGCAGCACAACACTGTTATCACTAACATGAGGAAGAAAAAGAAAAGCAAAAACTCAACTGAATGAACCTATGATAACTGGCTTTCTACCTGTAAGCACTTTTGAGACCAGAGGACAGGAAAGAGAAGCCCAGAGTAGAAGGAACCCATTAGTCTTGCTGAGATGAGAAGACAGATTAGAAGCTGATGGAGGTCTGAAGGACATGTTACCTTTGAAAAAGTAAATTCTACAGAGAACTGTTTCCAGAAATCTGTATAGGGCATCTCCTAAGTGTTTGCTGAATACTGTTGTGCATGTGAAGGGTAAGCCTCTAGGAGGCCAAGCAAAGAAAAATTATCAGAAAAAGAATTACTATTACTATGAATGGGAAAAAACTGCAAGATTTTACAATGTTGGGAAACATTTATGTTTTGATCAATCAGACTCAGGAGAGGATGGTATGCATGGAAATTTCAAAATAAGTCCCCAGAGCATCATGCCTTAGTACTAAGGCTAGACCGGCCCTTGGATAGAGGATACATTAAAATTATACCCTTAAAAAATTTGAAAACAAACATCAAAAAGATCAAGAGGGAAGACATTTTCAAGACTTTTTGAATTTGTGTTTTCCCAGACAGCAATCCTAATTAACCCCCAATAATTATGCTTTTCTTTATCCTTAAAAAGAAATCATGACTCCAAAGTAATTTAATAGATTGCCAAAAATTAAATCGATATTCCTTTACAGGAAGACTACAGATTTCAGAAATCCAACAACTGTAACATTCAATGTGCAGCATTCAATAATAAGAAGAAGATAACAAAATATGGGAAGAAACAAAGTTGACTGGCACTTAAACATTTTAGAAATGAATAATATCTTCTCTTTCACAAATTCTTTCTGAAAATATGAAGTGCAGAAAATCATATAAGGAAGCCTGAATTATCAAGATCTCAAAACCTAACAAAGACACTATGAGAAAACTGCAGCCCAATATGCACCATGAACTTAAGCACAAAAATCCCTAGCAAAATATGAGGAAATCATCTACAACCAATTATATATACGAATCACTGACACTAGAAAGAAAGAAAAAATTTAGGATGATGACATCATCGTCTACAAAATTCCAATCTAAAAAAATAGCTACTTAAAACTAATTACTGATATTAGAAAAGATATAAGATGAAAGGTCACTATACCAAAGTCAACTGTATTTTTATGCAAAACTAATAAATGAGTAGAAATTCAAATAAAAAATAGCATCTTTTCTTTCAAATCCCAAGCCTTTTTTTTTTTTTTAAATTTTGAGACAGGGTCTCGCTAAGTTGCTTAGGGCCTTGCTAAATTGCTGAAGCTGGCCTTGAACTTGGAGTCTTCCTGCCTCAGCTTCTGAGTTGGTGGAATTATAGGTGTGTACTACTGCACCCAGCAAAAAACAGCATCTTTACAGTAGCATCAACAAACAAACCATGAAATACTTAAGGATGGATAGAAGAAACAAATATTTGTATGCTGAAAACTACAAAAATGATGAACAGACTCAAATAAGTTGATATACCATTTTAAACTGCCTGAGCAATTTAAATTTAAATTGAATAGAAAACTGTAAAGATGGTTATTATTCAAAAATTCATTTAATGTATTTGATACAATCCTATCAAAATCCCAGCAACATTTCTGGCAAAAGTTAACAGGTTGATTCTAAAATGTCAATGGAAAAGTAAAGGGCTGAGAAAATCTAAACAAACAAAATGTCACAAACAAAAACAAAGCTGTAGGATTCATACTACAGATATGCAGATAACCATAAAGTTAAGGGAATCAAGACTATAGAGCAAGGAAACAGAATAGAGTTTGAAATAGACCAACATATATATGACCAACTGATTCTTGCTAACGATGTCAAGGCAATTCAGTCATGAAAGGATGATCTTTTTCACAAATAATGTTGGAATAATTGTACATTCACTACAGAATGTTTAACCTTGTAGCTATATTTCACACTATATAAAAAACTTTACTTAAAATGGAAAATAAGCCTGAAGGAAACAATTATAAAATATCTGAAAATAAGTAGAGAATCTTGTGATGCTGATATATGCAAAGATTTCTTAGGACACAGAAAATTCTAGTAAAAAAACTGGTAAGTCAGACTTTGTCAAAATTAAAAATTTCTCTTTTGAGAATGACACTGTTAAGAAAATGAAAACACAAGCAACACACTTGGAGAAAATATTTACAAAAAACATGAAAAAGGACTTATTTCTTAATATACACAGAACTCTCATAACTCAATCAAAATAAACAAATACCCCAATTTAAACAAATGGACAAGAGGTGTGAACAGATACTTCACCAAAGAGGTATGAATAATAAACAAACATATGAAAAGATGCTGAATTATGATTAATTATTAGAAAAATACAAATTGAAACCACAATGAGATATTATTATATAATCCAAAAGAATGCACCCCCTACCCCTAGCAAGGCAAGTCTTGTTAGGTTGCCCAGGCTGGCCTCAAACTCTTGGGCTGCAGTGATCCTCCTGCCTCAACCTCCACAGTAGCTGGGACTACAGGTGTGCACAACCATGTCTGGCTTAAGAATGACTTCTAAAAATGACAAAACTGAGTGATGACAAGGATATAAAGTAACTGAACCTCTCGTACACTGCTAATGATAATATAAAACAGTATTAGCCATTTTGAAAAGGAGTCTGAAAAACATTTAATTGTTTCTCACAAGTTAAAAAAAATTTTATCAAATAACCCAGCAATCTGTCTCCTTGGCATTTATCCAGAAGAAATTTGTTTATACAAACAGCTGCATGTGAGTATTTATGTTTTTATTCCTAACTATCCCTAACTAGAAAAATCTGAATGTCCTTCACTGGGTAAGAAAATAAAAAAAAAAAAAAAAGTGGTATATCTACATGTTGGAGTTCTACTCAGCAATAAAAAGTAATGAGCTACTAATATGAACAACGACATGGATGAAGCTTGAATGCATTATGCTAACTGAAAGAAACCAGACTTAGAAAGCTACAAACCACACTGCTATATTTATATGACATTCTGGAAAAGGCAAAGCTATATAAACCAACTGAATAGATGAGTGGTAGGAAGGGGTAAATTTTTAAAGTGATGAAATACTTCTATGTACTGACTGTGGTATAAATAGATGTATATGTCAAACTATACTTCAATAAAATCTGACCACCAAAACATCATCTACAAAATTAGTCACAAAAATTTAAACCATCACAAAAAATGGTAAATAATTTTTTTAAAAACTAGATTAATATTAAAATTGAGTGAGTGAAAATGATGGAGTAGATAAATTCTCAGTGACTGTACTTATCTCCTAGAACATTTAGGAATACAGCATGTAAGAAGAAAATCAGAAAAACTCAATATCTTTTAACCATTCACGAAAGAATACCATATAAAGCCAAGGGGCAAAACTGTTTGTACTTTCAAAATAATTTTGATAAAGAGAAAAGGTTGAAATAACTTATCAGGGAGCAAAGCTACATTTTATTCAGTCTGGGAACACTGGAGTGGGAAGTAAGTGAGAATTCATTGTTAGCTTGGTGGTACTTTGAATTCTGGTATCCTCCAAATTGCATGCCATTGTTTATTTCCCACAGTCCTCAAATGTTTATTCCATTCATCTGATAAAGTTTTATAGCTGCATTCAGTTGGAGATGCAGTGTGGAATGTGCTTGCTCTATATTCTCTGCAACCAGAACCTCTATACTTTATATGAAGGAGTCTCAAACCAAAAATGTCCAGTGCCTACTTCTTACTGCTCTCTTTTCCTGGGTTGGAAAGAGCAACTCAGCCCTCCAGTTGCTCCGAAAACCTTGGGATCTGCCTTGTTTTCTCATTCCATCAAACCTCATATTTAATCCATCAACAAACCCTGTGAGATTTACCTTCAGAATATATTTTCAATCTGACCACTCTTTACCAATTTTATCGATAACATCATGGTCTTTTATTATGATTAGTGAATTAACTTTTTTAATCTTCCATTTTATTAAAGAATATCTGAGGACCTAAAATATATCAACTACTGCTACAAATGATGAGATTATGGGATTTATCAAAAGACACAAGCACTTCTGTGGTTGTGAAGCCTGATGCTAGTGGAAACTTACTAGTGAAAAACAATTATTGAAATAGCTTCCTCACTGATTTCCTAGCTTGTACCCTTGTTTTCCTATAGTCCGTCTGCATCACGGATTACAGAGCCGTCCTTTCAAAGGGTCAGTCAGACATCATGTCTCTGCTCAACTTTCTCTAGTGGCTTATGATTTCAGAAAAAAAGTCTACGTCCTTACAATGGATTTCAAGATCTGACTGCACCTTTGACCTCATTTCCCACTGCTGTCCTGCTTGCTTTGCTTCATCCACACTGGCTTTGAGCACGTCAACTGTCGTCCTACTTCAAGTTCTTTGTACTTGCAGTGCCATCTGTTTGGAGGCCTTTTCCCCAGAAATGTATATTTACATCCCACAGCTACTTTAGGTCTTTACTCAGTTACCATCTCAATGAGACCTTCTCTGACAACCGAATTAAAAAGATTCTAACTCTTAGGTCTTCTGTACTCCTTAGATCCATCTAATTTTCTCCATAATATTTATTCTTGTCTGAATGTAAACTATGCTTCATGTCTATGTCTAGGTCTTCCATTGTAACAGAAGCTCCTTAAGGCAAGGAGTTTTCTTTATGTTGTTTTTCCATTACTGCAAAGTAAGTGACTGTAACAGTGTTGGACATATAATGGGCGTTCAACACATCTTTATTGAACAAATCTTTTTTAGCTGTCTTTATAAAATCCAGTGAAAAAACATGGTATGTTAGAGCTGGATGCAATTTATAAATACTTTAGTCCTGTCTTTGCAGCACCCACCAGAGACAATCTAGGTGGGATGAGATAATTTTTTTTTTTACAACTATTGCCAAGATTTGTTTGCCATTTCTATGGTCTCTAGTCAGTGTGTTCTGCTCTCTTCCTACTGATCCAACCTGCTACAGATTGTTCATTTGGGATCATCTGACCAACCAGTGGCAATTGGATAAATGAGGAAAAGTGTGAGATAAATTATTTATCAGGTCACCAGTAAGACAGTGGTAGAACTAGGACTCATTTTAAATTTCCTGACCTAGCATACAGTACTACCCTTTCTTTATGTCACACTGCCCCTCAAATATTTTTAGTGTTGGGATGTTAACTTGCATTAATTTTGAAAATATAAGGTATTTCCTATGCCATGAGAAAAGAATTTCAGAAATTTTTAAGTGGAGACCCAGAATAAGAATGATACACTGATAAAGCTTCTCCAATTCAAAAATCTTTTTTTTTTTGGTACCAAGGATTGAACTCAGGGAAACTCAACCACTGAGCCACATCCCAAGCCTTATTTTGTGTTTTATGTAGAGACAGGGTCTGTGTTCTTAGTGCCTCACTGTTGCTGAGGCTGACTTTGAACTCACAATTCTCCTGCCTCAGCCTCCCAAAGTGCTGGGATTACAAGTGTGAGCCACCACGTTTGTAATCAAATTCAAAAATCTTGAAACACAACATACAATTCATAAAATTCTCTGGACATATATATCTGAATCCATAAATGCTGATATTATGTCCACCAGCCTTTGGCACAAAAATTTTGGTATAAATTTTTTATAATCATTAAGTTCAAGTTAAAGAATGAGGAAAGAGCAATTTTACCAAAGAAATTTTTAGTGCCTAACAGTGAGGAAAGGGGAAATCAGCAGCTGGAGGCAGGCACTAAAGACATGCTTCCTGAACCACAGGCTTGCAACATGGGAGTGGAAAAAACTTCCTCAACATCACCCTATCTTGCTGAAGGTATCTTTTCTATGGAGCCAGGGGACAGCAGAAACTTCTGCTGCTAGAATTAAAGAATTGTAATTATGAGATACCTCACATAGGTCCTTTATAATACTCATAGGGTAACTTGATGATTATTTCAAAATCATTGTTCTAAGTCTTTGCTAAGTCACCCATCAACATTAGATAGACTTAGATAACAAGTGTGCTTTTTAAAATTTTTATTTATTTATTTATTCTACTTCGGTATACATGATAGCAGCATGCATTTGATTCATTATACACAGACGGAGCACAACTTTTCATTTCTCTGGTTGTATGTGAAGTAGAATCACAACATACATGCAGTCATACATAGTGCGCTTTATACAGTACTATTCTGGGGATAAAGAAGAAAGAGGTGCTATGCAGTTCTAACAATCAGGGACAAATTAAAAAGTTATTTGTTAACAGGACGGGTAACAAAATTGAAAACCACTAAACAAGTGATTCTTAGTTAAGTTTATGGGAATTTGGATGTTAAGTTTTGTTTCTCATCAATAATCACTTGTTGATTATGGAAACACAGACAAGCAACAAATAAGACCCTTGACCTCACAGCAGATTTTACACACTCATCATCATCATCATCATCATCATCCAAGTGATTATAAATTCATTTTTTTAGGACATGAACCACAATGTTCACCTTAGATTTATTCCATGATGAGAACAAGTACTTTGGATTCTCCCACTCTTCATTTTCCTACCTTGCCAATTCCCAATCTTTGATAAAAAACAGCATTTATTTTCCCTATTCTTGGTTATGAGTACAAACATGTAGTATTTTAGGAGAAACTTAGAAAACCAGTAGGATATTTCAACTACAAATTACTGCTCCTCAAACTAACACCTTTTACTTGTGAAGCAACGCAGTGGCACTGGGAACAGGGACATGAACAATTTTCTTTCTGACTCTGACCATCAAACAGATATGGGATGAATGTGGTTAGGTTGAGTGGGGCTGAGACTGTGAGGTGACTGTGAGGTGGCAACATCTTAGTTCTCCACTGCTTGACCTCAGCCACTCTCCTAACAGCTATTCCTTCAGATCTCATTACAAGCTCTGATCCCCATAACTCAACGTCCTCTTCATCTACCAGGTCTTCTTTTTGCCCTTATTTTCTTCCATGTCTAGGTTCAGAGACTATTGTCCATTATGTGAAAGACTCAATTCCCTTACCTCACTGTCCATCTGTCCATCTGTGTGACAAAACTCCAAACCTGAATAAAGCCCACGTCTTCAGCACCTATATGTTGGTAGCTAGTGGTTGCTTAGGTTAATCACCAAAGCACAAGTATAAATTCAGTTACTCCTCCATCTCAGTGGTACCCTTGACACTACATAGCACTCTCTCTAGCTATCTTAGTCAGCTCATTATTAGTTTCTTCATAGTGTCTATTTTAGATTTTCTTTGGTATCTTCAAACCTTTCAACCTGCCATTTCCTACCCTCATTCTCAACAATGTCTACTCAGTAGTCTTTAGACAGTACCCTCCTATTGATAAATCTCCTGTGACAACAGATATTTCTTCTATGATTTTCAGAATCACATATATAGTTGTCCAATCACTGGACTTGATTATGTAGATGCCCTATAAGCACCTGACATACAACATATTCAATGGTGCACTACTCTCCCACACGATCTGCTCCGGTTGTATTCTCTTCTGTTGGCCAAGCAAAAATCTGAATATTATACACTCCTCTGTTTCCTCAATCTCAACTGACTTCTTCCTTCTTCAGTCAAAAATTAGCAGTCTTACAGTCTTAAGTCTTCTTGCTAATACTATTTCTCTCCATTTGCAATCTAAGCCAGGCTACAGTCATCTGGCCCATTTGACTGCACTGACTTTCTGACTCTGACCATCAAAGTGATATGGGATAAATGTGGTTAGGTTGAGTGGGTCTGAGACTGTGAGGTGACAAACTGAGAATACTGCTTTTGAAGAAATGAAAACTGTGCTGCTTCTCTACCTTTCTTGTAAGAGTTTCGCCCTAAAGGGTAGTAAAAGAAAGAAAATAGCTGCGGGGTGGGGAATCAGGTTGGGGTATTTTAATGTTTGTTTCTTATTCCTTCAGAGAAGAGAGATTACAGTGTGTTTATATGCTACTGATAGTTCAGTCAGGTGCAGATGGTGTCATCAGCATTTAAGCAGCTGTGCAAGTTATGAAAAACAATAGCCAAGAACAAACAAAGAGGTAAGAAGTCCAGGAATGTATTTCATATAACCAGATTTAAAAAAAAAAAAAAAAGAATAAAACCAGTTACCACTAATTTTAAAATGAACATTGTTAAGTGCTAAACAAGTTTAAAGTGAATGAAGTTTTTTTAGAAATACTAAAAGAACTTGCACATGTCTCAAAAGGGCCTCTCCTTGGACCTGTACAGAAACAGCTAATCTCTCAGCAGCACCATGAAAATGAACCAGTTAATGCTGATGAAGCTACAAGCTTAATGACTCAGTTGTAATACATTCGCAGTGTATCAAATTCCCTCCAAAGACCAATAAATTAAATGTTTTATATAATTAAAAATAATAAGAGTAGAGAAGGGAAAATTAATGACATAGGATGAAATGGATATAACTATAAGAACAAATTTTTTAAGTATGAAATGTTCTTTCAGATGCAGTGTCTTAAGTAGAAGTGTTGGAGGGGAGCAGGGACAGATGCAAGAAGCTGTTAAGATCTGCTGTGGGGAATGGTGAGGAAGTTCCATTATATGTTCTTAGTGAAACAAACAGCAAGATAATCATGGGGGAGTTGTTTGAGAGATGTTTTAGACATTTAAGAAGCAAAAAAATATAGAACTGCTAGCCAATGCTGATGTCCACTTGACGATACAAAAAGTAAGTTTCACAAGCACGGTTATGTTTTTTTTTTTCACTTTCAAGCACGAGTAGGGTTTGGGTTTTTATAGGCAAAAGAACACAGGAGAAGGGGTCAAGTTACTGAATATTAATGCAAAGGAGTGATTAAAATGAAAGAGAAGGGACAATCTGGGGAATAGAGGACATTAGTGGAATTAATGGCACTAAGAAGAGCAGTGGGGTAAATGAGATGAAGTCAGGTTGGGGTTAGAGATAAGAATAAAAGGTAAGAGGTGGCTTGACAAGTCAAAGAAATAACAATGCTTACACTGGAGATTTCTGAAGTACTGTATTCCTGGGAATAAAAAGATTCCAAAGGACCATGGTAATGAGTCTTTGTGAGGAGGTCAAGGAACAGCTAAGAGCAGAGACAGATGCTACCTATGCTAGAAGGAATACTTATTTTAGGAGCAACCTGGAGGTTAAAGGGGTTCTTTTCTACTTATCATCTAAATCTACTTTAGAAATTCAAATTGATATTAATTATTGGAGTATATATTTGAACTGTGAAGATTCACAAGGGAACCATTATTAATTGAAGACACTTGCTGTGGATACTTAAGTTATTTTCTTTTATACTTATATTGCTCTTGGGAGACAAGTGTGTCCCTCTTTTACAGATGAAGCAGTTGCAACTGAAAAGCCTGCACAAGGTTATGGAGGTATGAAAAATGCCGGTCAGGATTAAAACCTGGTTAGAACTATATACTTCTATAGTGGTAAGACTTTTGCCCTGCCCCACCCTGCACCTGACTAGGTCTCCTTGGTGGTGGTCCAGGCAGGGGAGCAAGAAAGGACTCCAGACCATGGAGAGAAGGACCCGTCTCTGACTCCTCTCAAAACAGTCACAATTCCCAGAATGAAAACACACACAAAATTTCTTGGTGATAACTGCTCTCTTTTCCATCAACAAAAAGTATCATTAAAGTCTGTCTGAACACTTGAGTACTTTATTTTTTTATTTTGTGGATGAGGGATTTTTTTCTTAATTTTATTTATTTATTTATTTATTTATTTATTTATTCTACTTAGGTATACATGATAGCACCATGCATTTTGATTCACTGTACAGATGGAGCACAACTTTTCATTTCTATGGTTGTATATGATATAGAATCACAACATATATGCAGTCATACATAAAGCTAGGGCTATGATGTCCATCATATTCCACCATCTGTACTGTCCCCATGCCCTGTCCTCCCTCCTACCCCTGTGACAAACGTTCCTCCATTCTTCCCGTGTCTTCCCCCATATTATGGATCACAATCCACTTATCAGAGAGAACATTCAGCATTTGGTTTTCTGAGATTGGCTTACTTCACTTAGCATGATATTCTCCAACTCCATCCATTTACCTGCAAATGCCATAATTTTACTCTTTTATTGCTGAGTAATATTCCATTGTGTATATATACCACAGTTTCTTTATCCATTCATCTATCGAAGGACATTTAGGTTGGTTCCACAGTTTAGCTATTGTGAATTAAGCTGCTATAAACATTGAAGTGGCTGCATCACTGTAGTATGCTGTTTTTAAGTCTTCTGCATATAGACCAAGAAGTGGGATAGCTGGGTCAAATGGTGGTTCCAGTCCAAGTTTTCTAAGGAATCTCCATACTGCTTTCCAGATTGGTTGTACCAATTTGCAGTCCTACCAGCAATGTATGAGTGTGCCTTTCCCCCCACAACCTCACCAGTACTTATTGTTGTAGAAATTCTTGATAATTGCCATTCTGACTGGTGTGAGATGAAATCTTAGGGTAGTTTTGATTTGCATTTCTCTAATTGCTAGAGATGTTGAACATTAGACATGTAGACCAATGATATAGAATAGAAGACACAGAGACGAACCCACTCAGTTAAGAATCTAAACAATGGTCTACACTTCAAGAACTTTCCACAGATTCCAACTTTAATTTTATAGAATATCAAATTCTGCAGTTATTATATTGTAGAATGTAAGTGCTGCATTTCCTCAAAAACAAACAGTAAGGATGTTATCTGGATAGAAGAAACAACATGCATATTCATAATAGCTGCAGGTCTTATTTTGGCACTGTGAGCTTCTAAGAGTTTTATAATGCCCAAGTCAGTATTATAACAAAATAAAGCTCATGCTGTTCTTTCCTGGTCTTCTAAACCCTTATTCCTGCATGCTGCTGAAATCATAATATTTACAGGTAGGATCACATTCATCTTCACTGAGCTTGAATAGTACATAGGCACTACTTTTCATAGTTTATAATGTGTCAGGCATGAGGGCTCACATTTAGTCCCTTCAATAGTCAAATGAAGTATTATTATTCTGAATTTACACTGGAGGAAACTATGGCTTATAGATGTTAATATAACTTGCCAATGATAGCTGGTAATACATGGAGAAGGGAGTCTCAAGACAAAAGCATATATGCCACCATGCCAAGTGCTTTGTAATGATTTTTTTTTCAATGAGCAGAAATAAGTTTCAGAAAGTAGAGGAAAGAAATTAGAAACAGAAAAGCTGTGTGCTTCTTCAATTAGGAGAATAATAGCACTATATTAATTAGGATTGCATTTGTTTGCAAGTTAACAAAAAGGTATTTTAAATAGGAGGTTCATAAAGTCTTGTGTAAATAGACATGTGAAGAATATGATTGTTGGCTTTGGTTCTGTAGCTCAAAGAAGCCAGGGATGACTTCTCTACGTTCTCTTTGGCATTTACTCATCTGTATAAAACGGCTGCTACATCTCCAGCCATTGCAGACCAAGGAGAAAAAATGATAAAAGAAAAGGGTGTGGCCTATATTGGAAATGCAAATCTTAATTGAAAACAAAGAAAAACAAAAAGAAACCCCATAAGCTTCAAAATAGAATTATTGTGTAAGGAAGAAAAGGAGAATGAATATTAGTTGGGCAAACAGCAATGTCTACTACATTTGACTTAACAGGAAAGAAACTTGGTTATGTTTGAATTTTATTGCCAGTGATGTGTAATGCATCATACATAATTATTTTCCAAAAGAGAAAATAAATTCAATTATTTGAAAGTATAGAAAGATTAACTGTCTACCAATAGGCCTTATTCCTTCCTAAACTAACTAGATTTAGTTCATCTAGGCATGTTTCCCCACCATTAGTCAAAAAGTCAATGGTATCCCTTACTCTAGAGAAATCAATGATTCTCAAACATACCACACACCAAAGTTACATGGAGAATTTCTACAAATACAAGACTGGGTTCTATCCTAAGTTTCTGATTTAGTGGGTCTGTAGTAGAGCCCAATAACTGACATTTCTACCAACTCCCAAGGTATACCAATGCTGCTGGTCTACAGACCACATCCTGAGATCCACTGCTCTAAAGATGGATCATTCTAAGGAAAACAGTGGATGATAGTCTTGTTGGAAGCTGTTCTTGGTCTGGGATAGGAGCACCATGCAATTGGGCCCAATGGAACTGACAAACTTTTTTACTTTGTACTTGGTGAGATCTTTCATTCAGTCTCATCTGTTTGGTTAGAATAAGGAGGGATATAGCTCCCAGATCACTGAACAAGCCTTAAGAAGAAGATTAACACAGTGAAGATAGGTGAAAAACTGGGATCCTTAATTGACTCCTAGTGTAGCAGTACCTCTAGACTTCAGCTATATGAAATATAGCAAAGCAAAGCAGCAGTTCTTCAATGCTTCAGCCATTTTGAGGCAAGGTTTTCTAAAGCTTGCAGTCAAAAGCACAGTGATTGATACAAAGAATAAACTTGAAGTTTAAATAAAGAAGACAACTGCATTTTATTTAAAGTAGGACATGAATATAACCCAAGCCTCATTTTAGGCATTAAAATTTCCCTCTACACCAATTTTTTTGTAACTGTTAATGAGTACCAGAATAAAGTCTTGCCCTTCCCCCTGCCCAGCCTCTAGTGAATAAGTAAAAAGAAAATAGGAGAAAGTAAAAGTCTAAATCATTTTATTCAGGATGAATAAATTAATTAATAAATTACTTATTAATTAAGTTGACTGAAGGGAAGAGTCAGATTTTGTTGCTTTCTTACCTCCAACTTCCAATTTCTCTAACAATTCCACTATGTACCTCTACAATTCCACTATGTACCTCTCACTTCAATCATAGAGAGAAAGAGGAGAATAAATAGGAACTTATTTAAATAAAGGAAAATGAGTAACAGTGATTTTAAATTTTATACAATTCATGGGTCACTGGAGCAATAATTTCTGGCTTAGAAAATCCTAAGGTTAGGAGAAATACTGTTCCTGAAGTTACTTTTATTTGGGGAATTCTAGGGGTCCTTTTAAAAATCAAGACACTACAGAGTCTAAAATTTTAGAACCATATAGCATGACTTAACTTTAGTTAAATACAGTAGTAGAGAGAAGGGCATGGAAAACAAGAATTGGGGTGCCACAAAATTCAAAACTATGACTATTAGTATATTAAAAAACAATGACAGACATCTACAGCAGCCATTTCCCTGCACTTGCCTACGTGCTCCACAGCACCACAGTGTTGGTCACCATCAATCCTACATTTTGTCCAGTCACTTCCTCAGAAAGCAAAGCAGCACAAGAAACCCTTGCCAACATGAGATTCCTGTTCTACTGTTAAGATGAGGGAGTGGACTGTAAGTTAATGTACTTTAATATTAGCAACATGAAAATATGTTTCAATTGTAATATTAAAGATAGTAATATTTACTTCATCCATAATTAAAAGACATGCTCAAAATAATTCATTTTTGGAATACTACTGTATAGTATTTGCCTGAAACAAATTATGGAAATACTTACATCTTGTAATTTATTCAACTCCTTTCTAATTCCTCATTTTCTTAACTAAATTTGCTAAAAGGGGAAATAAATGACCAAAAATGAATGTCCATCATCCAAATTAGTGTACGATTAATTCATCTTTCAAATTATGAGATCTGAGATGGGAAGATCTCTGTTCTTGCCTTAAAGGAATACTGCCTATTTAAACAGACACATGGAGAGGTTTGGTGGTCTCATTTAGACACTTGTGCTCCCGCAGAAGCTAATATACAACACACTGATGGCAAGCACTTAATTCATTAATTAACCACATTATTTTTGAGGAAAAGAGAGCACTAAACAACACAATACTGAAAGTATGATTGTGGTTGTTTGAGGTCCCTGTCTGCGAGATGTGTGGTGGAGACAAGCAATGCCTATGCTGTTTCTAATTATTCCAATTATCATGGCACACTATGAAAACTTGATTAATAACACTGAAGATATTGTTGTGGCAATTAGCCATATGGTTGTGGGACTTTATTCTGTCACGATTTAGCCATTAGCATCTACTTATGTTTGTCAGAACAGTGCATCCGTGACAAGTTGAAGTTCCGCTCACCTTGCCGAGTCCCCTGTGAGCAACACTAGAGAACTGTTTATTCCTAGGAGCCTCTTGCCTGAGTAAATTTTTCATGTGGCATCCGGTCTGACTGGGGACAAATGTCAAATAGCTTATGTGACGACCCATCAAGCTAAGCTTTCTCTGAAAAACCACTTAGTAACTTGTGCTTCAAAACAAAGTACTTGAAGAAAAGAATTTGACCAATGATAACTGGTCACCTATGTTGCCCCAAGTAATGTCATGGTAATTCAGAGAAACTGATTTTTATATACTGATATACAGAAGTCTGAAAACATGGCATCATAAAGGATATATAAATACACACTGATATATCATTTAGCCAAAATTTACTACCTATGGTATTTTTGAATGATGTCTGCAATTAACTTATCCAAGAGAATTGAGGTGATAATTCTCATGAGTGAAGAGATCACTTTAAGGGAAAACAAACAGTAAAGATGTTGGTCAATTCCTAAAATAAGTCAGAGAGTAAAGAATCAAGGGCCTTGCAGTAGAAAATTAAAAAGATTAATGAAAGGAAAATTTACTTTTTAAAATGGAATAAATGTTAATGTAAGAAATATAGCAGTTTGCATAATTAACTAATTAATTTTTAAAAGATAGATCTTTGGGAGAGTTGCTTGTAGTAGGCAGATTTGCTAGCAGTTTCTCTTAGAAGTCAGTTAAATAGTAAACAGTTCCCACTGTGTGTTTATAAACCTTAAGGCTTCCCAGAGCAATGGAAGTGGTGTATGCTTGGGGCGGGAGGGGGTGAGTGGGGGGTGGGGTGGGGGGTGGGAGGTGATATGGCAATAAAAGGAGGAAGTAGGAGGAGTCCCATTTCATGCTTGGGTCCTCTCTGCAGAATGGGGCACAGCATGAAAAGACCAGGCAGCAACCCCAGATGTGATGTTGAACTTTCAGTTTGGGAAGTTCACAAAAAGAAACAATCAAAAAGTCATCTATGTTCCTATAGTATGAATAAAACACAAAGGAAAATGGGGTGGGCCTTCAGAAAACCAAGATTCTAAAACCACTAAAGCAGCAAACGCAATCTAATTCCAACTGCCAGTACAGGTAGGGAAGGTGGCAGCAGCAGTGCTTGATTGTAGCCATGGCTGAGAGGCTGGATAACACTCAGGGCCTCTCAGTGAGATTTAAGATGTCACTGGCCATCACATCCATACTTGATTTAGTCTAAGTGTATGGAAAAAATACATGTCTGGAAAAATAGAAGGTACTGGCTAGGGTTGTCACTAAAACTTTAACAAAAGTGGCTCCTATTTCATGTTAGGAAACTAAGAAAAGGGAGGTCAAAACACCCTAGACTTATGTGTGTTGTCCCCTGGAATTTTTAAGCCCACATGCTTCCAACATGAGTTGAAACAGCAGTAGGATTAGAAAGACAGACATGTCACCATTATGAAGTTTGGAGTCAACAACAGAACCGGGGTGGGGTAACCAACTTCCTCCCTGATGAACTAAGCAATTTTACTGAATTCACATATATTTATACAGTACATGTTGAGTTGTGTGAGTTGTGTGATAAGAGTATATTTCTTTCTCTGTCAGTAGCCCATATCTCTGACTTTCCCTTGCTAATTTGCTAATTACCTCAGCTGCCACTGGATCACCTATTATATAAACTGAAATGCAGACACTGGCCTCTGAAAATGTCATATCAATATTTATAGAAATCTCTTAATTTTGCAAACTGAATACATTAGAAATTTTGTTTTTAGAAAAATGTACAATTATTTTCTGTATTATTCTAAAAGTACATTTTCCTATAAAATATAATAATGTTTTAAGTTATTACAATTTGTTATAATAAATAACAGTGGCTAACAGTTGAGTAATCGCTATGTCAAGTACTGTGCATGTAGCACTTCATTTGATTCTAAACTCTTAAAAGGGATTATCTTCATTTTGCAAATGAGAAACTGGAATTTAGAGATGCAAATTACTTTTCTGAGGTTACACAGAGGAAGTGGTAAAGTCGGCATTCATTTTCAGGTAGGCTGACACACATAAATATATACAGATAGGTAGACTGATCGATCTAAATACATAAATATATACACATATATACACACACATTTTTTTTTTTAAGTACTGGGGATTGAACCCAGGGATATTGAAATACATCCCCATGTATCCCCAGTCTTTCTTATTTTGAGACAGGGTTTTCCTCAATTGCCCAGGCTGTCCTTGAACTTGGAAGCTTCCTGCCTCAGCCTCCCGAGTAGCTGGGATTACAGGCCTAAACTAGTGCAGCTGCCTAACTCATATTCTTAATCATCATTCTATAAAGTGCATTCCAAGAAATGATATAAATGTAACAAAATGTTTAAACTACAATATTTAAAGATAAGTTTCTAGGGAGACATTAACAGGATATTACAAATAACTACAAAGCAAATATTCAAATTGAAAGCTGTAGCAAGAAGTAGCAATACACTTAAGCAATTCTTTCGACACAGTACCCCAACTTCTCTCTTCTCCCCTGTCTTGGAGTAGAATGGCTCCTGGCCCTGAAACCCTTTTTTTTGTTCCCTCCCATTCATGAGGACCAAGATAGCATTCTGTGATTCTGTAGTTATCTCCCCTTTTCAACTGTCACTGACCTTATTTCCTAATAAATGTTCTATCAGCTTTCTAACCTATCTGTCATCTCATTTAAAACCAGTATGCTGCCAGAGAAATTGTTCTAAACATAAAACCTGATTAAATCTGTCCCATGTGGTTCATGTATTCAACCCTTAGTATGGCATAAAATCCTACCTGCTGAGACTCATCTTAGGTTACTTCCCCATATGTCATCATCCCCATTTTAGTCTGTCCTTATTGCAGACTACAGAGTCATCTCTTCACTGCTATAAAAGCAGTGTTAGAAATACTCTTCCCCTTCCATGAATTTGGAGAGACTTTGTTAAAACCTTGTTCAACAATCTCTTTGTGCTTCAGCTGCTTGCTGATGATCATGAATCATCAGACGATCATTCATCTGAGCTATATCCACCCTCATAAATACACAAACTTTCAGAATTCCCTGCCTTTTATTTATAGGACCAACTTCTATGCACCATAGTGAATTCATGGGGCTGTATATCAGTGTTAGTAATACTAGTGGCAAATTAAAGGAACATGTTTAATCTACACTTAAATTAATTGATTTCACATGTTCTTTTACATATTAGCTAATGTCAAGGATGACCACTAAAATGTTTTCATAAAGTCTGTATTCACTGCAATATTTTTATCCTTCTCCATACATATGAAGTCACATACATAATGTTAAGACATACAGCTAGAAAGTAAAAGCATAAGCAAAAAGAAGAAAAAAGGATACCCATAATCTCATTTCCCAGAAATAACTTTGGACTAGGCTTTCCAATTAATTTTTAATTTACATATAAAAATCTTTATTTTGTAGTAAAAATATGCTCATAGCATACATGTATTGTAATCTTTTTCTATGTCACAAATATTCACCTTTAAACAGTTATTATGTAAAGTGGCTGCATAATATTCCATTATATGTATATACCATTGTCTATTGAACTATTTCTCTATTCTTAGGCATTTAAATTTGTAGAACTTTTCAGAGTAACAAACAATATTACTAAAAAGATCTTTAAAACTTTGTATATTATTTCCTTTGAATAAATTCCTGGTAATGAAATTGAAGGGTAAAGGTTATGCATACATAGTTTGATAAATTTTTTGAAACAAATTATCAGATTGATCTTTTCTGTGAAAGCTTCCCAACATGAGGTATATTATTTATATTATTTGAGTTTCATCTTTGCTCATCCAATAGGCAAATATGACAGGTTGTTGGTTTAATTAGCTTAACTCTGATTACAGAGTTAAATTTATGTCAAATAATTACTAGCGCATGCAATCTTAAAATGTCTATACTACTGGTCCTTTTTTAGTATTAAGTTGTTAATGGTTTTCCTATTTACTTCTAATAAACTTAAGAATATTAAGGTTATTAATCCTTTGCCATACAGTTGCAATTAGTTTTCCTAGTATATCTGGCCTTCAGCTTATGATGGTTTACCCCATGTATTTAACATCTCATGTAGTAAAATGTATCATTCTTCTCTTTCATGGTTTTCATTATTTGCAATCACACTTAGAAAGGGCTAGTCATAGCCACAAACACATTCATACTGAGCCATAATTTCAGTGACTTTTTGTATTTTTATTTTTTACCTTTCATCTCTATACTGTAATAGAATTAATTTCAACACATGGAGGGGGTCAGGGTAATAGATCTGTCATCTATTATCGCCAACTGAGAATAAGTGGACATGACACTATTTACTGAATATTTTTATCCTTCTCCATACATATGAAGTCACATACATAATGTTAAGACATACAGGCACACAGCGACGATTCATTATTAGTATATACTAATTTCATATATACTTCAAATTGTCCATGGACTTTAACTTCTATACTAGGTTGACATTGTATATAATTTCATCACAAATTAAAACATCCTCTAAAATATTATATACTTTCACAAACATTTCTGGTTGTAAAACATGTGTAAAGCTTCTTTGTTTTGTAGAATGATTTTCAAAGAGGGTAGTATTTGGCCCAGGGTCTCATTAAATTTCTGAGGTCATGCTACATTGCTATCCTGGCCTGGAACTTGCAATCCTCCTTCAATAAACAAACAAACAAACAAACAAAAATTTAAAAAAGGTATGAACTCAGAATTTGAGTTCTCATTTAGACCAAAATTATCCCCTGGATGTAATCCTCTTCACATTTATGTCATCACCAATCAGAACTTTCATTTTCTCTGGGGAAGAGACAAAGTAAATTTTTAAAATTTAAAAATCACTCAAATTTCAAATTTACATAATTTATTCATAAATCAAGTTCAGATAATTAAATAATTTCTATTGCCAGGCATGGTGACACATGCTTTTAATCCTAGTGGCTCAGGAGGCTGAAGCAGGAGGATTGCAAGATGATGGCCAGTCTCAGCAACTTAGTGTGGCCCTAAGAAACTTAGTGAAACCATGTCTTAAAAAATTTTAAAAAGGTACCTTTGTCTAGTATGAGATAATTGTATTTATGTGGGTTTGTCTCTGTTTTCTATTCTATACCACTGGTCTACTTATCTGTTTTGGTGCCAATACCATACTGTTTTTGTTACTATGGCTCTGTAGTATAATTTAGTCTAGGATTGTGCTGCCTCCTGTTTCATTTTTCTTGCTAAGAATTGCTTTGGCTATTCTGGGTCTCTTATTTTTCCAAATGAATTTCCTAATTGCTTTTTCTATTTCTATAAAAAATGTCATTGGGATTTTACTAGGAATTGCATTAAATCTGTATAACACTTTTGGTAGTATGGCCATTTTAAAAGTGTTAATTCTGCCTATCCAAGAGCATGGGGGATCTTACCATCTTCTAAGGTCTTCTTCAGTTTCTTTCTTTAGTGTTCTGTAGTTTTCATTGTGGAGGTCTTTCATGTCTTTTGTTAAATATTTTTTTTTTTTTTGAGGCTACTGTGAATGAGGTAGTTTTCCTAATTTATCTTTCAGTGGATTCATCACTGATGTATAGGAACACATCTGATTTATGGTTGTTAACTTTACATCCTGCTACTTTGCTGAATTCATTCATTAGTTCTAGAATGTTTCTGGTGGAATTTTTTGGATCATCTAAATATAGAATCATGTCATCAGCAAATAGTGATAGTTTTGAGTTCTTCTTTCCCTAGTTGTATCCCTTTAATTTCTTTCTTCTGTCTAATTGCTCTGGCTGGAGTTTCAAGAAAAATGTTGAATAAAAGTGGTCCAAGAGGGCACCCTTTTCTTGTTCCAGTTCTTAGAAGGAATGCTTTCAATTTTTCTGCATTTAGAATGATATTGGCCTTGGGTTTAGCTTAGATAGCTTTTACAATATTGAGGTATGTTTCTACTATCCCTAGTTTTTCTAGTATTTTGAACATAAAGGGGTGCTGTATTTTGTCAAATGCTTTCTCTGCACCTATTAAGATGATCATATGATTCTTAAAGCGCCAAAAACATACACTGGAGAAAACATATACTTCAACAAATGGTGCTGGGAAAACTGGAAATTCATGTAGCAAAATGAAATGAAAATTCTCTCTCTCTCTCATCCTGCATAAGAAATCAACTCAAAGTGGATCAAAGACTTAGGCATAAGACTCTGTGCCTAACAGAAGAAAAAGCAGGCCCAAATCTTTACCATGCCCAAATCTTTACCACTTCCATTCTGGCTTAGGAACTGACTTCCTTAACGAGACTCCTGAAGTGCAAGAAGTAAAATCAAGAATCAATAAACAGGATGGAATCAAACTATAAAGCTTTTGCTCAGCAAAAGAAACAATCAAGAACATGAAGCAAGAGCCTACAATATTGGAGAAAATCTTTACCACACATACCTCAGATTCAGCATTCATCTCCAGGATATATAGAGAACTCAAAAAATTTAATACCAAAAGAAAGAAATAACCCAATCAATTAATGGGCAAAGGAACTGATCAGACACTTCACAGAAGAAATATAATCAATCAACAAATATATGAAAAATGTTCAACATCTCTAGCAATTAGAGAAATGCAAATTAAAACTACACTGAGAATTCCATCTCACTCAGCCAGAATGTCAATCATCAAGAATATAAGCAATAATAAATGTTGGTGAGGATGTGGGTGAGAAGATACACTCATACATCACTGGTGGAAGTGCAATTTGGTGTAACCACTATGGAAAGCTATATGGAGATTCCTTAGAAAACTTGGAATGGAACTGATATTTGACCCAGCCATCCCACTCCTAGGTTTATACCTAAAGGGCTTAAAATCAGCATACTACAGTGACATAGCCACACATCTTATAGCAGCTCAACTCATGATAATTAAACTATGGAACCAACCTAGGTGCCCTTCAACAGAAGAATGCATAATGAACTGTGGTATATATACACAATGGAATATTACTTAGCCTTAAAACAATGGGATTAGGGCATTTGCGGGTAAATGGATGGGACTGGAGAATATTATACTAAGCAAAATAAGCCAATCCCAAAGAACCAAAGGCTGAATGTTCTCTCTGATATGCGGATTCTAATTTTCACAGTAAGGTGAGTGGGTAGAGGTCATTTGGACTAGACAGGGGTAGGAAGGGAAGGAAGGGGCCATGGGTGTAGGACTGATAGAATGAATCACACATTATAACTCCCTATGCATATATGATTACATGACCTGCGTAACTCTGCATCATGTACAACCAGATGAATGACAAGTTATACTCCATTTATTTATGATGTGTCAAAATGCATTATCCTGTGTAACTAATTAGAAATATATATACATATATATATATATAATGAAAAGTAAAAAATAAAAAAGGGTTGGGGATGTAGCTCAGTTGTCAAGTACCTCTGGGTTCAGTCCCCACTCCCCATCCCCTAATAATTTTTTCTCTTATAAATGGAAGAGCACTGTGTATTTGTTGAAAATCCCCTGGAAACTATTTGTTCCATTGAATTCTTCTCCATATAAAGAGTGACATTAATTACCATCAATTTTTGACCAAACCCCTTGCCTGATGACACATACTAAATAACCAACTTGCTATTTTTAATGTGCTTGTAAATCTCCTGAAAATCTTGTTAAAATGTAATCCCGTTTGCTAGCCTGGAACGGGATCTGGGATTCTACACTCTTACCATACTTGCAGGTGATGCAAAGATGCTGTTTCACGCACCCCACTTTGAGCAAGAAGAAATAAGGAATGCCTTTCACAAAAACTTGCCTGTAATTATTACTGGCCCTAATTCTCCTTGCATAAAATTCTTCTTGGCTTTCTTTTTTCCAGTTTCTCTTGCCACACTCCTCTTTCTATGAACAGCTTTCAAAAACTAAAAAATGGTGGAAAAAGTAGCAGTGAATGAACCAGGAGAAACTGAATGTGAGATAAAGTGGATCTGATGGAAATTATTTGAAGCTGCAAGCTGTCTGCTTTCTTTTGTGTTCTATACATACATCAGGAATTCATAAATTTCCCAAAATGTTTTGTTTTTGCCTCAATTACTCTATTGATATGCATCACTGATTCACTAACTTTACATCAGAATGAGTTTTGGTGCTTGTTAGAAGATAGTCCTTGGCGTCGGTCACAGTTTGATTTAGCAGGTAGGTGGGATTGAATTTGCAACAATCTCCTGGGTGGAGCTTATGCTGCTGGTTCTAGGATGCACTTGGCAACCAGTGGTCTACACTAGTCTTATCACCCCCAACCCCCACAAGCACTGTGGATTGAACCCAGACGCACTTTACTCCTAAGCTACACCCCAGTCTTTTATATTCTGTGTTTTGAGATAGGGTCTCTCTAAAAGTTGTGAAGGCTGACCTTGAACTTAATGCCTCAGCATCCCAAGTAGCTGAGATTACATGTGTGTGCTACAGCACTTGGTTGGTCTATGCTATTCTGAAAAAGAGTATTTGTGTATGCTGCTATTGCTTAAAACAACAAATTACTATTTTTAAAAAATATCTGGGCTTTCATTTGAATGATACTTCACATTTTCAATGCATTTTAAATCACTATGGTCATTACAACCTTTTACCTAGTACATAACACAAATGAAAAAAAAAAAGCTTACAACATTGTTCTATTTGACTGATGTATAGTGATGATCAGTTTGGAGGCATTGGGGTTCCTAAAAATAAATGAGGGCAGGAAGATAATCGGCAGAGAGCTAAGAGGTTCCCAAATGAAAATTATTGTTTTGTCCTTTCCAGTAAATTCTTAATGTCTTCAGCTGCAGAATAGCTCATTTCTGAGGTTCTTTTTGGCCCCATGAGTTAATCACACCAGGAGGAGTCACTTTAACTCACATGCCTTTAGGAGTAATGATAAGTTTAAATGATTTAAACAATCAGAAAAAAATGCATATCTCTATAATGAAAGCAGTTTTCATACAGATCCATGGTTTGTATGAGCATCACAAGTCATTTGTAAATAACATGTTCAGTTTAGATATGTAAAGAGTTCTGTCATGCCCTATGAAATAAATTATATTTTACTGGTGCCCAAGTGTTTCATAATTTTTATTTATTTGCTGCAAGAGTGGAGAATTAAGATAGAGTAGTTTATTTCACCAAAAGACTGACAAATGGCTCATTAGACACTTATGAAACTGAAGCTAATTGTACAATTTTTTGTTATTAATCGTCACTGTTTAACATGTTAACACTGGTGGACATCACCACCATTTTTTACCCCTGTCTCATAAACCACTTCCAAAAATAATAAAAGAAAAAAAAAAAAAAAGGAAAAGAAGACTTAAAATATAACTTGAGTTGGAGGAGTAAATGGGAAGAATGACAAAGGATTAAAGTAATGGCCTTTCCTGACTGGGCCACAGGAACTATCAATCCTAAACAGCAGTCACCTCACTATCACTTAACAGCTTGAGCCACAGAGTAAAAGAGTCACTTTTTTTGTTATTCAGATTACATGTCATTTACATTATATACTTTTAAAAAAAAATTTCACTAGAGACATAAGGTCAGAATTGATTGAATATGTACTACCTGCATGTAATGATTTCTCGTTTTTTACAATCATGTGCTAACACTGCACAGTAATGGCCTATGGATGAAGAGACAGATGTACTACCAGTCATTCGCTACACATTTTCATTAACAAATCATCATTTAATTGAAGCCCATCCAACAAGTTTATGCTACTTAAATAAAGTTCCTTTCAATAAAAGATGCCACGATGACACATGGTTGTTAACTATGAGTAAAATTTTTAAAAATTATATTTATTTTGTGTCAAAGGCTTAGGTATGCATCAGACAACCATTTATTAATTTTAATTTTGCTTGAAATAAACAACCTGACAATCCAGGCTGCTACAAAACAGGATCTTTCACTTTCAGATAAAATTATTCAGTAACATTGTAAGTTTTGCTTCAGCAATTTTACCTTGCCCAAATATTATAGAACATGGCTAATTGAAGAGCTACACAAAAGATACAGACTAATATTTATGCTAAAGCTCTTATATTACTATAACACTAAAATGCTGCTGTTATCAAGGAGGATTAATCTTTTTAAAATATCACACAAAGTTTCTTGGGTAAAACCCAGTAGATTCACAATTTCTGTTTCTTTTTGGAAAAAATGAGTAGGGGAGGGCTGCTGTACAAATACTGATTCTCAACCTTTGATTCACAAATGTGGTTACCACTCAGGTCATTTTTAAGAATATTCTGAGTACATTTAACTATATTACCAGTTATTTTCTTTAGTAGAGAAAAGGGAAAAGAGAAAAAAGCAAATCCCTTAGCAATACCGCTTCCAAAAATTTCTCATCATCTTAAAACAAGGACTGTTAAATATGGTAAGGGCATTTTCTTCCACCCACTTCCCAAGTCTTTTTGTTTTCCTTAAAAACAAATGAGAACAAAACAACCCCACTCACATTTATTTAGTTTAACATTTCCCTTAACATCAAAGATGTCAAAAGAAAATCTAGAATATATACATAAGTACTCCTCTCCATGAACCCACACTATCTAAAAGAAAAAAAAACTGGCTTTTCTTTATAAAAGCTAAAGGTAAGAACTCTCTTTTAAAATCAATTTCTACAGTTTGATAAACTAAACATAAATCATTATTTTGTGGATAGACATACACATATATGTCTATTTCATGTACAAACATGGACTAATGTGTGAGAATGAAAGATGTTTGCTGGGTGTTGACTTCTAAGCTGACAAAAATACAGTCCTTAAATGTATTTTTTATTTTTTGCAAATAAAATTATCTTTAATTTCCCCTGGATTCCCATTATTTAATGATATATAAAATGCTCTAAAAAGGTAAGAGAAACCTGAAGTTTATTTTAAACAAACCCTAATTATTTTCTATATTACAAGAACAAAACAAAACAAACAAACAAACAAAAAAAAAAAAAGAAGAGAAGACATGAGAAAATAAAAAATACATATTTTTTCTTTAATTCACATCACACTAGATAGTTCTGGGTTCTTTTACAGTCAGTTGTAGAGACATGTGAAATTTCACCTTGGTACAGAATTCAAACTAAATTATGGGATGCAGAAATGTGTCATAAATCAACTTCAAATATTGAACAAAAGATAAATAACATAAGATTTATATTCTGACATAAAGAACAGTCTCTAAGTACAATACAAAAGCAGAAAGAAAGTGTGTGTGGGGGGGCAATCCTGTGCTAAACCAGGGAGTTCTTCTTGCCCTTTTTATATGCTAACTCAGAACAGTAATTACGGATCCTGCAAGTTGACTTTTGTTTTCCAGAACTATGAGTTGTACATGCCTTTTCATGGAAACAATTACCATTAATCAAAACACTGAGAGCTAATACCACTCAAGTCCAACCTACTGCTGTGCCCAGCAATATATCAAACTGTCTGTTGTCAAACACACTAAACAAACTTTAATAGGCTGTTTTCATTACAAATAACAACAACAAAAAATGCTAGCTAAGTAATTTTAAAATTCATATTGCTATCTCAGTAATCCATTCTGTCACTATATTTTAATTTTGAGCATTCAATCATAGTCTAATATAGACAGATCACTAGTTGTCTCTGGGAAAAGAAAATCAGTGGCACTGATAAATAAAGTTATCTGCAAAAGAATTGGTACTACAATGGATTTGGTTAACCTCCGATAACTTAGTATAGATGTACACTTAAACATGTAATACATTTCGCTTTTTTAGGGGATGGCAGTGCTTCATTTCTCAGTCAAAACTATTAGTATAAGAAAGAGTATGACTGCTCTACAATAGTCAGAAACAACAGATCTATTTTCCAGCAACTGTACGAACTCCACAAATCGATTTGTTTACTGTTAAAAAATGATTTACTGCTTACTTTTAAAATTGGTCTTAGGGAAACTGAAACAAGAAATTATCTACTGAAAACAGAAACCACCTAACTTCTGCTTAGATAAGTATCAGACATTTATATCACCATCTCATTTCAATGTACAGCTATCTGCATGCAAAGTCATCATTAGAGATAGGGGCTTGGTAACTATCTTGAGAGGCCTTTGTTTTTTCTTATTATATCTTCAGCTATTTCTCTCAGTCTTACTAGACCCAAAAGAAAGATTCATATTCAAAGAGAAAAAAAAGGAATATGGTTTACAAATCAGAAAGGTCTGTTAAGCAATTCATAATCTGAGCAGATGTCAAAGTATTTTATAAAAGATGACATGAAAAGGAATGAAGACCACAGAGTTTAACAAACAGAGCAGGCATTTATTACCAGTCACCTCCATTATGGATTTCTGAGCTTTGTAAGCCAAGCTCCCCTAAGTGTAATTAAAATTTTATTTATAATGGGTTTGTGACTGTTAACTTCATGTTGCCTATGCTTGTTTCCCCCAACACATGCTCATACACACCACGGCAAAATGGCATTCCACATTTACTACTAGATAGCACATATTGATGATGACTCTTTTCACATAAAATATCCAAATTGAACATTAACAGAATATATTCATAACACAAAAAAGGATATGGCATGCAGTGGTTGAGACAGAACACATACATACGAGCAGATTACTCTACACAGTATCAAATTTTCTTTCACAGCCTTGCATAGAACAGGATACTACAAACAGTGTAGGAAGATACAAGGATGCTACACAGATGACTATATTTTTATTGCTATCGATACTAAAGATTAGTGTAAATACATTCAGGAAGAAGATCTGAAGTCCACCCTAAGCCAATGTACTCTCATATTTTAGCATTTCTTCATTTACAATCCTCCCTTCCTAACAGAATTTATCAGCTTTGTTTCATCATTAATCCCTTTCCACTTCTCAGTTAGGAATAAACCCCTATATACTTTACACCTTCCTTTAAATGCTTAATACAAGTAACCACAGGAGAATCTCTTCTCCCCTTGAAAAACTGCAAATAAAGATGTCAGCTATTGAGTATATTTGTGGCGTCTCCAGCAGCTGCTGTTAAATACCAGCTGGTCTAGCTGATTAAAATTACCTCCGAGTTGGTATTATAAAGATGCCTGGGCAGCGTTGCTGTATTAATGGATTATTGAGTGAGCGATGAAAACCTTGGCCAGCTGATGCGTTTTATTACAGATAGGCTTTATGATGTGTAATCACTGTAATTTTTACAACTAGAGGAAATATGAAAAAAAGAGTAAAAAAAAAAAACCTCATAGAAACTGCTTTAACTGGATTATTCCTATCATTGTGTTTCCTAGAAGGAATCAAAGTACATAATTAGTGTGTATGAATATATAGGTATGAACCTATACACACAATTTATCCCTCCATCTCTGTGGATGTATTGTCGTCAATACAGGCAAGCAGAGAATGCACAGAGACTAATGCAGTATGCATACAATTTATGTGATAGATATTTGTTGTCATCTGCCAAACCACTCAATTGGCTACAATGGGATCACATGACCTAAAAGAGTTTTGAACTGTTCACCAGCTGGGCAATAACTGAAAATCTGAATCTGGCCAACTGGACTGTGGTTTACAATCCAAGAGATGGTATCATTTCACTCCCTTTTACCATTTTCATTTAGTTGTTTTCTAATAAGCCAAGGTTTTCATAAAATTCTACCAAATTGTCTCCTAGATCTCTTAACTTATACCTTATGTTCAAAAGGAGGTAGCTATTTTTATGGATGTGATAACATCTCAATACCCAATATATCAGTATCATAAACTTTCAAATGCATTATTATATTCATGACACTCTCAAGACTCCTGTATGCTCCCAATTGTTTTGAAGAATGAATACCACCTCTTAGGAGACTATAAAATAGCTCAAGTAGAAAACAAAATTCACAAAAATCATTTAAGTATGTCACTGTGTGAACATATAATTAGTATCTTGCAGAGAAGGACAGCCATATCAGACTGTATTCCCTCTTTTGGTAATCCATGTTTTACTTTAAAGTGATACTTAAGAACATCATCATCAAGCAATATCTCGTGTATTGTTTTGGCTTTGCTATATAATATTTAACATCAATTTTCACCATAGCCAATTTAGAGAAATACATAGAACATGTGACTAGAAAGTTATGATTTTTCTTTTACTTATCTCTAATAAGAGTGTTATGCCTTAAGGTGAGTTTTATTTATATAAGTAACTAATACTTCTAATTAGATCCAAATGTGGTGATGAACATTGTAAAAACCAAGGTTATGATACTTGGAGCTCAAAATGTTTGATCATTTGATGATACAGCTATAAAACAGGTCTCTAATAGCTCTTATGGTAGTAATGAAGATGATTCTAGAAAGAGATCTCCTAAAGTTTGTGCCCAAATTCTTTCTACTTGTTCTTATCCAGTCAATGAAAGAAGTTGTTCCCTGTTCTAATAATCCTCTAAATACCCAAATGGTCCTAATGCTAAGCATAATGTTTGAAATTAGTAGGTGCTTAAACTGAAAGAACATTATCATAAAATTAATAAACTCAAGTAAAAGGCATAAACTGAAGAACCTAAAAAAATAATGGAACAGTTTATCTAAATTTCCTTCATGTGAGAATTTATATATCTCAGAACATCTAAGTAAAGAGATAAACTTTTAACTAACTAGAACAAATAAACAGGAACCAGAAGCAGAGGCTAAACACATGTGGGTCAGAAACTGGTTGGGATTAGCTACGTAGCTGTGGGACACACTCTGGTTCTGAAGTGCTGATCCTGGGTGTGGAGTCTCCCACTATCTAGGACTTTCTTCCAGAATGCAAAGCTTGGGAGGCCAGAGCCTCCCAAGAGCACCTATTACTATAGAGTTGGTATAGGCAACTTGGTCAAACCTTTCTTCATTTGTCTCTAGTTTTAAAAGAGGGACAAAGGAAGGATGGTCACTGTTGTGTGATAAAAAAGTATAGACTATAATTTAAATGATTAAAATGCACTGCTATCAAACTGAAAAACTGCTCATATTTCATTTTGCATTCCTTTCTTTTCTTTCTCTTCCTATGTCTGTCTTAACTAGCAGAGAGCATTGATAAGGTGCAGGGAAGAAAGCAGCTGTGAGAAGCAGGGTGAAAAAGAATAGAAGATTGCTCAGGCAGAAAGCCAAGGTGATGAAGAGAAGCCAGAAGAAAGCTTCTCAGCCTGACTCTAGGCAGCACTGTGCAGGAAGGAGGTCCTCCCTCTCCACCGCCAGCAACACATTGCTAAAAGATAACTGATCACTCTCCCCTCCCATTTACTATAAATTTAAAACCTCATTTTCCACAAAAGAAAAGTACAAGTGAACAGCTGAAAAGGAACAAAAAGATTAGGAGGCAAGCTATCCTGATCTGGCATGATAGTTGGAAATACCAAGAGGCAGAGAGAGGCACTCTTCCTGCTTGAAACTGATCCAACTATAAGGAAGATAGTAACTAACTGATGGATGAAACCAAAGGAAAGGCACTTGGCATATAAATACTGACAACTCTGGAAAAAATCCCACTCAGAGTTTTCAGTTTGAGAGAGTGATACTATTCATCATTTTTCTTATTAGTTATAACAATGAGGTTTAACCAGAATTTTGTGACCCCACAATTAAACATTATTATTTTACTAAATACTTAGAAAGTGTTTACTGTATGCTAGGCACTGTTTTAAGTGTGTTATAAATATAAACTCCTGTGGTAACCACACAAGACGTACTCTTAATTGGACTTAATGGTTTGTAAACCAACACAAGAACAGGTTCTGGGTTGCAGTGAATGAAGAATTTGCAAAAGAACAGGCATAAACAATATCTATTATAAATATATTTCTATAAGTGTTTCTTGTTGAAAATAGTAAAACCCTATTAATTATAAACTGGCAATTCAAATGAACTATACCTACAACATATGCCAAGCAACAATATGATAAAATTCTACCCATTAAAATACATTTGTAGCTCTGGGCCCTTCCCTCTTCTCTCTCCAAGTGGACAGCTATGTCACGGTCATACCCGGAGACCAGCCACTTAGAGGAATTGGATCCCTTGTTCTCTTTAGAGCTGTCTACCTTGGCTGAATTCTCACAGAGTCCATGATATTCACTTTTCTCCCTAGAACAATTTTTAACTGTTGAATTCCTTTGACTTCATTAGATCAGAAGTTCTCTTTAATAAAAGCTGAACCTACTCAGTATTAAGTGTGGATTTCAGTCAATAACTTTTTTTTTTTGGTACTGGAGATTGAACTCAGGGGCACTTGACCACTGAGCCACATCCCAGCCCTATTCTGTGTTTTATGTAGAGACAGCATCTCACTGAGTTGCTTAGCGCCTCGTCTTTGCTGAGGCTGGCTTTGAACTCGCGATTCTCCTGTCTCAGCCTCCCTAAGTGCTGGGATTACAGGCTTGCGCCACCGTGCCCAGCTCAATAACTTTATTCTCAGTTACTGTTTTATGCCTCTTAGAGCATATATAAATTATTATATATTATAAATTAAAGTATTTAAAAAGGTATACATCTCTTCTCCAACAAATTACATGTATTACAATATTTACTTCAATAAGACTAAAAAATTTTTAGAAATGAGAGTTTTTTTTAAAACCCCACAAACTATTTAAGTTATAATAAGAAACTTCTGGAGGTGATACTTTGTTATAAAAAAAATCATCTATTAAGCCATACAAAAAATATCTATCAAATAATAATTGAGTTATAGAAAATAAAGTATTACCATTAAGAAGGCAAATTTTAATGAAAAGTTTTTAAAAGACATAAGCAAAAAGAACTGTATTATTATTTTAAAATATTACAAATAAATGTCTTTCTGCCATTAAATTCTGGACAAATCTATAAAATAAATGACCAAAATGAGTGATCTGTGGGGACAAATGAATACAAGACAAAGAACCTAAAGTGGTCAAAAGGAGAAGACAGATGGGAAGGAAGGGCAACATGCTTTTACTCAAGTTTTACCTATATTCCTGATTAGTGAAAGAAAAAGTTTTTCTTGGGGTTTGTGATTGAAGCGCTTTTGCCTTTCATCCTTTCTAACATAGTGTAATAAATGACAACTCAATTGATTTAGTAGCCTTTTATCAAACATCATCCTATGAAATTATGAGCTTGGAAGAAATGTTCTCTTCATTAAGCAAGTTCATCATTTTCAAACATTCAGGTCAAGGAAGAACTATTAGCTGGAAGGCATGATTGATTCCATCTTCGCATTGTGGGTCAGATGGAATCATACCCTGATGATAAACACTATCCTTAAAATAAGTTCACAAAAAGCTGGAAAAAATTACTATTTTTTGGACTGAGGATTGAACCGAGGGGTACTTATCCACTAAGCCACATCCTCAGCTTTTTTTTTTTTTTCTATTTTATTGAGACAGGGTCTTGCTAAATCACTTAGGGCCTTGCTAAGTTGCTGAGGCTGGCCTTGAACTTGTGATTCTCTTGCCTCAGCCTCCCTAGTTGTTGATATTGCAGGAGTGCACCACCATGGCTAGTTATAATTTATAATTTTCATACAAGGCATACATTAGTGATCTCAAATGTCCTAAAAACTAGCCAGGAGACACTTCTCTACAAACCTTGAACTTACATTTATTTGAAGCACTCCTATTCTCATAAAAGATTTTATATATTTTAAACAGTGACAAAAATAGGGGCAGAAACTCATGTGTGGCCAGACACTCATCAAGGACACACAATGTAATCACTACCATAAGTGACACAGGTTTGAGTAATTAAAAAGTACACTTAATCATGGAGTATGATATCACACATGAATTACCATATGGCAAAAGGAAAGAGCTTATTAGGGCAATTAACAGGAGATATTCAATTTGCCTCTGGCCTACCTGGTTATAGAGAGTAGAAAAACAGAGATCTATGAAATAAAAAAGATCACGATGAGAAATGAGTGAGAGAAACTGAATATGAAAAACTGAGTAATTATAGAATTTTTGCCTACATTTAACTATTATTTCCTAGTAAGTCCTAAAAAATTTTCCTCCAAGCTTTAGAAACTAGTTTTGATTTGAGAGTAAAAATTACTTCCCTTCCAGTCTAAATGTACTCTGCTAGATAATAGATTCAAACACAATGTCAGTTATAGCATAATGTTATTAAGTCATGAAGGTTAAAGATGACATTCCTTTGTCCCACTGTGATTTACAAACAACTCTGACATAATATATTTCTGTTGGAGTTTTGTCTTGTTTTGTTTTGTTTTTCCTGAGCCTCGTTAGTGTTTTGTGTAAGATTTGGGGGTAATATTTGTTTTACATGCAGCAGTTCAAAGACAGAATGGTTTGGAAGTCACAGTTTTGTTAGGCTTTCTTTAGAGAAAGCTGTTATAACCTGAAGTGACCCAAGTTAGTGATTTTACTACTGGGACTGCCCAAGTATTATTTTGTTAAAGATAAAAAATTGAGAGAATTCTTACTACATATGTTCATATACCTGGAATGATGTTGAGTTCAGGGATATTTCTGTTGTGTTATGCCCTGTCAGCTTTCAGTACATCAGCATTTCTGAGGTATCTAGCATTATTTTATGTTTCAATCACCTTATTCAAATATATAAATTTTAAACACATGAATCTAATCACATATTTGCAGGAAAATTTAGACAACATATTAAACAGAGATTTATTTATTTATAGTACTAGGATTTGCACTCAAGGGCAGTCAACCATTGAGCCACATCCCCAGCTCTATTTTGTATTTTATTTAGAGACAGGGCCTCAATGAGTTGCTTAGTGCCTCGCCATTGCTGAATCTAGCTTTGATCCTCCTGCCTCAGCCTCCCAAGCTGATGGGTTTAAGGCATGTGTCATCACATCTGGCTAAACAGTGTTTTTTAATAAATGAACTGTTTTATGACATATAATTTTTAAAATGAGGTCTTAGTTGCAGAGCTAAAACCTCATGATAAATTTTTTTCTTATATGTTATATACTATAAAAGTATTTTATAGCTCATTGTAAAATAGTTCTTAAAATCTACCCATTTTGGATACATTTCAAACTACAAACATGTTACATAAATATATCAGCTTTTGTTTTTTGGTGGTTTTCATCAGTCTAATATATTTGCTAGATTTAAAACACCAGTGGAAGAAGTCATTTAAGAAGATATTTCAAACTATGGGCAGAATTTTAGGAAGGATCAAACAAAGACATTCTGCTCTATGTTAAACGCTGCATTTCCAGATGTGTGTTCTGAAGCTATAACATTACAAAATTATATTGGAAATCACTCATTTAAAACCATTATACTTAGAAATTTCACAATAAAGTCCCTATAACATGACACATGACAGAATGATATTCTCTGTGTATCAAAAGTACCAAGGAATTTTTTTTTAAATCTGAGATGCCTATCACACATTCAATGATAGTTTCTATTGCTGTGTCTTCAAGTTCACTCACCTTCTCTTCTATAAATGTTCAATCTGCCGTTATTTCCATCTGATTTATTTTAGAGTTTTCATCTATTGGGATTCAATGAGGGATCTACTTATCTATCTAGATACAGATATATCATTCAGTTTTTTTTTTAACTTTTTAGTTGTAGATGGACACAATACCCTTATTATTTTTATGTGGTGCTGAGGTTCAAACCCAGCACCTCACATGTGTGAGGCCAGCACTCTACCATGGAGCCACAAGCCCAGGCCCTCAATTTTTTATTCTATTATTCTTACTTACATTTTAATACAAAGCCATGTCTTTTAGAGCATTGTCTCTAAAACTTCAAGTTTGTGTAAGTAAACTATCAGTGGTCTAATATGCAGTGCTCTACCCACAAAAATTACACAGGGAGCATAACTGGTCTACAGTAACCATAACTCCCTGCTTTCCAACTATATCTTGCAGTTAAGTTTGGCCATGATCAAATTCTACCAATGAGATTCAAGCCTGTCTGCCAGAGGTAGCTGCAGGTATAGTTTCTACTACGCTTTATTAAAAATGACAGGTATAGTTTGCACCAGTTTTTTACATATATTTCCTGCCTTGAACTATCTAATGAAGCATGGGACAGCACATTAGCTATAAAAACCATCTTGAGAATATGTTGCCACAAACATGAAGAAAGGCCAAGAAAATATATAGGCCTAAACACTACTGAGTCACTGTCAGCAGCTACTTAACTCTAGACTTGTTACATTTTTAAGAAAAATAAATCTGAATTGTTTAGGCAAATGCTAGTTAAATTTCTGTTATTTACAGCCAAATCCACTCCTATTATCATGTCTGGTTTAATATTCCCACAAGTTGCACACAATTCTGTCAATATTACACTGTATCAAAATTATGTTTACATATATATGTAAACATAATTATATATGTGTATATACATATAACCATATATAATATATATAATATATACATATACCCATATATAATTATATATGGGTATATATACATATATATACCCATATATAAATATATACACACATATATACTTATATAATTATATATGTATATATACATATATATATATATACATATGTATAACATTAATCACTATAGACGCTATCATGAGTGCCTGGATTAACTTGAATAGGAAACAGTGAATATCGAAGTCATAATTTAAGTCTGCATTATTTCAAGTCTCACTTCTTTTCTCCTTCTGTCATGCAGTAAACGTATGAATGAGTGACAAACATTTAGCAGGAACGGGAAAATTTGTTATGTTATGCTGAGAGGTATGTTGGAGAAGTGAGTGGGATCTGCCATTGAATAAGTTGTCTGTGATGGTACCAATTCCCCAGCAAGTTGAGATATTCAGTTGTTACATATGGATGCTACATTTGGGATTGAAGCAGCACATGATTAGCTAAAAGAGGTGTCCTTCCAAGAATATCCTAATTTTGGACAGGCAAATAACAAAGCTATATGGTATGCCCTCAAAGGCCTTGCACCACATAAGGCAACAATGTATTCATTTATACTCACTGAGCATCTATTGTTTCATTAGAAAAAGAAAGAAGTTAAAAACTAAATGTAATACCATCCAGTTGACAAATAGGATTTTGAGTAAAGCAATATTAGAAGACAGTGGTCAAATAAAAATATTCAGTACAAAGTTTTTCTCTAATCTGGTGGAAAATGCAGTTTTGTCTTTTCCAACTGATTGGTGAAAACAAGAGAGTTCTACATAATAATGATTTCCTTTTCAAAGGAATTAGATTCTATTTTTAAAAATGCCCAAAAATATTATCAGATTTGAGGTAAATACATTTGATTGTAGACACTAAGACACAGCTTCTCATAGTAAATATTCTTGCTATCTCTACATTTTCCTTAATTCCCCAGATATTACTGAAAATGGTTAAAATATGTCTTCAAAGTGATTAAGTTTTTTGAATGTTAACATATGTACTTGTTAATAGCAATTAAATACATTCTATTTTGCCCTCAGATTTTTTGGCCTTATTATCAACACACATTCCAAACGAGAAAATAAAAAAGTATTTTTTAAAAAAGATATTTTTAGTGACAATGTACAAATGTTTTCCAGTCTAATTTTTATACAAAGCATATATTATATTTGAAAGAAAGAAAAAACAGAATGTGTAACTTTTGATTCTGATTTCTCTTTTAAAATATATCATAAGCATTTTCTCATGGGGCTAGTCTTCAAATGTATCACATAATTTCGGTGCAACATTTCAAATGGTTTCATTTCTACGATTATTTCCTCTATTATTATGTTCCCTATTATTGGAAATACATTAGTTCTCATTTCATATCATGAACAACTCTGGAAAAAATCTCTCTCACACAGCCTTCATTTAAGATGTTTATATTCTTAGTGGAATTATGGATCAAAGAGTTCAATTTATCAGGGTTCTGATTCACTTTCCCAATTGCCTCCCCAATTGATGATATTCACAGTGAGTAAAATTTTTCTCTAATCCTTAATTATCTCAATGAAAATAATTTTTAAAAATTTGTTATTTCTGTAAATATTTTAACAGCTATCCACTATAATGTCCATTGTTAATTTTTCCCTGATTCGTCAGCTCACTTTATTTTTCTACTTACTGGTTAGTGGTTTCTTCCTAATTTTAGAAGCTTTTTATATAAAAAGAATAAAAATTCTGTTTTCATCCATATGCAGCAAAAAGGAAATTAACCCTCCCCCACAACCTATACAAAACCCAACTCAAATGAGATCAAAGACTTAGGCACTAGAACAGAGACTGTGCCTAATATAATAAAAAGTAGGCCCAAATCTTTATCATGTTGGCTTAGGAACTGACCTCCTTAACAAGACTCTTAACGTCAAGAAATAAAATCAAGAATCAATAAATGAGATGGAATCTAACTGAAAAGCTTCTTCTTAGCAAAGGAAACAATCAAGAACATGGAGAGCCTGCAGAATGGGAGAAAATCTCTGCCACATGTACCTCAGAGTATTAATCTCCAGGATATAAAAAGAACTCAAAAAAAACTTAACACCAATAAAAACAAAATAACCCAATCAATAATGGGCTAAGGAACTGAACAGACACTGCACAGAAGAAGAAATATGATGGGTCACCAAATATATGAAAAAATGTTCAACATCTCTAGCAGTTAGAGAAAGGCAAATTAAAACTACACTGAGAATTTCATTTAACTCCAGTCAGAACGGCAATTATCAAGAATACAAGCAACAATGAATGTTGGTAAGGATGTGGGGGGAAGGTACACTCACACATTGTTGGTGGGATTGCAAACTGGTGCAACCAATATGGAAAGCAGTGTGGAGATTCCTCAGAGAACTTGCACCTTTTGACTCAGCTATCCTACTCCTTGCTTTATACCAAAACGACTTAAAATCAGCATACTACAGTTCGGCATAGCAGTTCAACTCACAATAGATAAACTATGGAACCAACCTAGGTGCCCTTTAACAGACGAGTGGATAAAGAAAATGTGGTGTATTATACATGATGGAATATTACTTAGCCTTAAAAGAATGAAATTATGGTAAGTGGATGAAACTGGAGAATATAATGCTAAGCGAAATAAGCCAATCCCAAAGAACCAAAGGCCAAATATTTTCTCTGCTATGTGGATGCTAACTAGGAAAGAATAGAAGCACTTTGGATTAACCAGAAGGGAGTGAAGAGAGGGGAGAGGGTACGAGGGCAAGAAGGATACTAGAATGAACTGGGCATTATTACTCTATGTCATGTATAATTACATGAGCAATGTGATTCTACATCTTGTACAATCAGAAAAATGAGAAATTATACTCCATTTATGTATAATGTGTCAAAATGCATTCTACTGTCATGTATAACTAATCAGAAATAATAAAAAAATTTGGTTTACATTCTTTCATATATTTTCTTTGCATATGTTTTACTGAGTTGAAATCTTGAAGCAAATTTCAAACTTATGCTCTCAGTTATTTTTTTACTGACAATCTCAGAATATCTATGATCATTAGGACACAGGTTACTCATTCATGTTTTCTATTAACTATCTTCTGTACTTACTACTCAGTATCCCTAAAAATTATAAATTTTCAGTACACTATAGTTTGAATCACTGGATCCTTACATTGATTTGTGATCTTTCTTTCATTTGTTTTTATTTCATTTCCATTCATCCATCTATTCTATACAAAATTATTAACTTAATCCTTACTACGTGCCAGATTCTGTTAGGGCATCATCTGGGATACACTAATGAACAAAACAGAAAAACTTCATGCTATTGTGGACCTTACACATAAAAATTCAAAGTGATTATACATCTGTTAAGAATTGTTTTATTAATATAGAAGGATATGGTTTCTTTCAATGCTTTTGTTTGAAGTATACTTTTTTATATTATTATTCACTTCAGTGTTCCTTTTACCAAGCTAATTAATTTAGCTCTCCTTCAAGCAACATATAGTTGCATATTGTTTGTAAAGTCAAGTTTAGACTCTGCCTTTTATTAGGTGAGCTTAAAGCATTTATTTATAGTACTATAACTATTGTTTGATAGTTTTGTCATCTTTAATCGTAGTTTGTGAGGGTTCTTGTTATTTTCTTTTGTTATTGTTATTACTAATACTTCCCTACTCTTATTGTAAGACAGGCATTTTTCACTAAGCACCTTAGAAATTACTAACAATGAACATTTATTGAATGCTTACAATGTGTCATGCATTATACTCTGCATAATTTTTCTTATTGTTCACAATCCTATTGCATTGATACTATTTTACAAGGAATTTTAAAACCATCATGTACTGATTACAAATACCAATGAAAGTGATTAGAAATAAACAAAATAGTATATCTAAATCTGTCCATGTGTACTGCTGAATTACAAAACCTTTTTTTTTTTTTTTTTGTAGAGGGTATTAAACTAGAGAGCACTTAACCACTGAGATATATGCCCAGCCCTTTTTTTATTTTATTTAGAGACAGGGCCTGACTGAGTTGCTGAGGCTGGCTTTGAACGCACAATCCTCCTGCCTCAGTCTCCCAAGCCAGTGAGATTACAGCTGTGCACCACTGCACCTGCCTGAATTACATAAACTTCTATATTTCATTTCCACTTTAAATTATTTACTAGGAATAACATACTAGGAATAACAGATCTAAAATAAAAATGTTTTAAATTGTTGTCACTGCTCTTCAGATGATTATTTGACAATTGCATTCATTTTTATAACTTAAATTATATTGAACTAGTAACATTTCTTTTTAGCTGTCCTCTTAGACTTGCTTTCTTCTTCATTAATTATTAACTTTTATTTAATTCTCATTGGTATAACTTTGCTTTTACCTAGAAAGGCAGGTGGATGGTACCTTTTGTGAATTTATGCACGTGTGACTTGGCGTAACCTTTCCTACTTGGCTTTTGATCAGACTAAAATACATGGTCACTTTGTCTGTAAAGATTCTCTTTTTTCCAAATTACTAATAAACTTTTTCTTTCAGTAGGTCAACATTAAGATTCAAGTAACAGTTATTTCTCTTTTTCCTTATTTTGTATCTAGCAGTCAGACCTAAATAAGGCCACCACTGGACTTAGGAAGATGTAAGTCTAAAGCTATGGTTTATTATTTTAGCTATGCATGTACCGTTGGCACATCCTATGTAAAGATTCTGAGCTTATTCCTGACCTTTTTTTTTTAAATTTAATTATTTTATTTAAATGCGTTTCAAGTCATAGTACATATATAGAACTCAATTTTTCCATTTCTCTGGTTGCAAACCAGATAGAGTCACACCATTTGTGTCTTCATACATGCACCAAGGGTAGTGATTACAATCTCAACCAACCATCATTACTATACCCATTCCACTTCCTTCCTCCCATCTCCCCCCTACCGCATCCATAGTTCCTCCATTTCTCCTATGTTCCCCATTCCCACCCCGCTTAAGTATCATCATCCACTAATCAGAGAGAACATTAGGCATTTGGTTTTTGGGATTGGCTTACTTCACTTAGCATAATATTCTCCAATACCATCCATTTGCCTGCAAATGCCATAATTTTATTCTCTTTTATTGCTGAATAATATTCCATTGTGTAGATGCACCACAGTTTCTTTATCCATTCATCTATTGAAGGGCATCTGGGTTGTTTCCATAGTTTTGCAATTGTGAATTGTGCTGCTATAAACATTGAAGTGACTGCTTTACTGGAGTGTGCTGTTTTTAAATCTTTAGGGTATAGGCCAAGGAGTGGGATAGCTGGGTCAAATGGTGGTTCCATTCCAAGTTTTTTAAGAAATCTCCATACTGCTTTCCAGATTGGTTGCACCAATTTGCAGTCCCACCAGCAATGTTTGAGTGTAGTTTTTTCACCAAATCCTCGCCAGCACTTATTGTTGCTGGTATTTTGGATAGCTGCCATTCTGACTGGAGTGAGATGAAATCTGAGGGTAGTTTTGATTTGCATTTCTCTAATGGCTAGAGATGTGGAACATTTCTTCACATATATATTTATTGATTGTATATCTTCTTCTGAGAGGTTTCTATTCAGCTCCTTAGCTGATTTATTGATTGGGTTGTTTGTTTTTTTGGTGTTAAAGTTTTTTGAGTTCTTTATATATCCTGGAGATGAATGCTCTATCTGATGTGCGTGTGACAGAAATTTGCTCCCAGGATGTAGGTTCTCTGTTCACCTCATTGATAGTTTCTTTTGCCGAGAAGAAGCTTTTTAGTTTAAGTCCATCCCATTTATTGATTCTTGCTTTTATTTCTTGTGCTATATAGGAGTCTTGTTGAGGAATTCAGGGCCTAATCCAACGTGATGAAGATTTGGGCCTACTTTCTCCTCAATTAGACACAGGGTCTCTGGTCTAATTCCTAGGTCTTTGACCCACTTTGAGTCGAGTTTTGTGCATGATGAGAGATAGGGGTTAAGTTTCATTTTCCTGAAAATGGATTTCCAGTTTTCCCAGCACCATTTGTTGAAAAGGCTATCTTTTCTCTAATGAATGTTTTTGGCACCTTTGTCTAGTATGAGATAGCTGTATTTACGTGTATTACTCTGTGTCTTCTATTCTGTACCATTGGTCTACATGTCTATTTTGGTGCCAGTACCATGCCATTTTTGTTACTATTGCTTTGTAGTAAAGTTTAAGGTCTGGTTTGTGATATCTCCTGCTTCACTCTTCTTGCTCAGGATGGCTTTGGCTATTCTGGGTCTCTTATTTTTCCAAATGAATTTCATGATTGCCTTTTCTATTTCTATAAGAAAGGACTCTGGGATTTTAATTGGGATTACATAGAATCTGTATAGTGCTTTGGGTAGTATGGCCATTTTAATAATATTGGTTCTGCCTATCCAGGAACATGGGAGGTCTTTCCATCTTCTAAGATCTTCTTCAATTTCTTTCTTTAGTGTCTTGTAATTTTCGCTGTAGAGGTCTTTCACCACTCTTGTTAGATTGATTCCCAAGTATTTGATTTTTTTGGAGGCTATTGCAAATGGAGTAGTTTTCCTAATTTCTCTTTCAGAGGACTCATTGTTGATGTATAGAAAAGCATTTGATTTATGGATATTTATTTTATATCCTGCAACTTTGCTGAGTTCATTTATCAGTTCTAGAAGTTTTCTGGTGGAACTTTTTGGATCCTCTAAGTATAGAATCATGTCATCTGCAAATAATGATAGTTTGAGTTCTTCTTTTCCTATTTGTATCCCTTTAATTTCCTTCATCTGTCTGATTGCTCTGGCTAGAGTTTCAAGGACTATATTGAATAGGAGTGGTGAGAGAGGGCATCGCTGTCTTGTTACCGTTTTTAGAGGGAATGCTTCCAATTTTTCTCCATTTAGGATGATGTTGGCCTTGGGCTTAGCATATATTGTTTTAACAATGTTGAGGTATGTTCCTACTATCCCTAGTTTCTCTAGTATTTTGAACATGAAAGGGTGCTATATTTTGTCAAATGCTTTCTCTGCGTCACTTGATAGAATCACATGATTCTTATCTTCAAGTCTATTGATGTGATGGATTACATGTATTGATTTCCGTATGTTGAAACAACATTGCATCCCTGGAATGAACCCCACTTGATCATGGCGCACTATTTTTTTAATATGCTTTTGCCAAAATTTTATTGAGAATTTTTGCATCTATATTCATCAAGGATATTGGTCTGAAATTTTCCTTTTTTGACGTGTCTCTGTCTCGTTTTGGAATCAAGGTGATACTAGCCTCATAGAATGAGTTTGGAAGGGTTCCTTCTCTTTCTATTTCATGGAATAATTTGAGGAGTATTGGAGTTAGTTCTTCTATGTAGGTCTTGTAGAACTCGGCTGAGAATCCATCTGGTCCAGGGCTTTTCTTGGTTGGAAGGCTCTTGATGGCCTCTTCTATTTCCTTGCATGT